>JAUIMM010000188.1:760000-840000 GCA_031769625.1 Taudactylus pleione | reverse complement strand
AACCCTCCCTCCTTAGTGTCTAACCCTAACCTTCCCCCCTTACTGTCTAACCCTCCCTCCTTAGTGTCTAACCCTAACCTCCCCCCCTTAGTGTCTAATCCTAACCCTCCCTCCTTACTGTCTAACCCTAACCCTCCCCCCTTACTGTCTAACCCTAACCCTCCCCCCTTAGTGTATAACCCTAACCCTCCCCGCACTCTAACCCTCCCCCCTTACTGTCTAACCCTAACCTTCCCCCCTTACTGTCTAACCCTAACCCTCCCCCCTTAGTGTCTAATCCTAATCCTCCCTCCTTAGTGTCTAATACTAACCCTCCCTCCTTAGTGTCTAACCCTAACCTTCCCCCCTTACTGTCTAACCCTAACCCTCCCTCCTTACTGTCTAACCCTAACCTTCCCCACTTACTGTCTAACCCTAACCTTCCCCCCTTAGTGTCTAATCCTAACCCTCCCTCCTTAGTGTCTAACCCTAACCCTCCCCCCTTAGTGTCTAATCCTAACCCTCCCCCCTTAGTGTCTAATCCTAACCTTCCCCCCTTACTATCTAACCCTAACCCTCCCCACACTCTAACCCTCCCCCCTTACTGTCTAATCCAAGCCCGCCCCCCTTAGTGCTAAACCCTAACCCCTAAAGCTAACCATCCCCTAACCCCGATACTTACCTTCAGGATGCCGGCGGATGTGATACTGGAGCCGGGATCCCGACGCTGTCGGGATTCTGGCGCCGGTATTTAGACCGTCGGCATCACACACGCCGGGATGCTGACTACATCCCAGACAAGGGGCCTGATTTATCAAATAGAGATTTAAATTTTTTTTCAAATTTTTTTTAAATCTCCTTTTTCTCTGTGAATTTAGGGCCTGATTCAGAGCCGGACGCAATTAGCGCTCGCTCGTCCAGAAAATAGGGATGGCTTTTCAAATGAACCGTTCGCTCTTTGCGGTCTATTCACGCCTCTAGGTCTGAACGAGCGTACAAAACCTGCGGTCGTTTTTTGGGAAACTACGCCCCCTGGCCGCTCGCATCCTACGTCATGTCCGCTATTTATTAGATTAATCGAGTACATCGACCAGGGTATGAGCTGCTCGCTATTCTTGTGGTTGGTTTTTGCTACCACAATTTTGCGAGCAGTTCTGGCTATAAAATAACCCAGTGACGCTGCTGTTTTAAATATGCACACCCATAAAACGCCCGTTTTGACCTTTTAAGCACGCCTGCGATCGGATCTCCACTCCCCGTTTTCAAGCACCTTCCCCTGTTACCACCCACATACGCCTCTTTCTGTCACTCAAAATAGCAGGCATTCGCTATTTTGCGAGCACATGAATTTCGGCCGCACTGACTGGTTCGCGCATGCGTATAACGATCCGTACGCATGCGCAGTTGGGCAAACATCGCTCAGAGCGAACGAGCTGCCGCTTACGAGTGGCTCTGAATCAGGCCCTTAATCTGTAAGTAACAAGGTTGCGCCATTATAAAATATAGGGTTACCCACTAGCTTTCACTGATTTGTAACTAGCCGATGAAAACGCTGCATATTAATAAAATCGGGCCCAAATAAATCATTGTAAAAGTTCTTATTGTTGTATATTTGTGACCAGTTTTTATTTATTTATTCTGAAGTCTAATGCGTCTTTCTCTTTACAGCTGCGTAGCACGGACAACGCTATGCATCAGGCATCCGTATTACTGAACTGCAGCTTTGCAAACCAGCCAAGGGGAGGTGAGAGTTGTTATTTTTATCCTACAAAAGTTAAGTGTGAGTACATAGAGAGCATAGGTCTGTGGGCGGCAGCGACGCTGCCCCATGGTCTCTGCGTCTGGCTATCAGGGGGCCTGAAATGGTGCCCTGCTGCCATTGTCACTGCTGCTGCGCCATCAGACGCTCCAAACAAGCAGCCGGTAGCCTTACAGCACCCTGAGGAGGCTTCGGCAGTGCTGCTGTCCTTACAGGAGCTGGCCGCCTAACCCCAGGGGTATGACGTCATGACATCATGAAGGGGGGGGCATGGCGGGCACAGGGCACCATGAAACCATGTTATAGGAGACTTGCTAAAAACTCCCGTTTTTATTTTTATTTGTTGGTTATTATGTTACTATTCCTAGATCATTATTCACCAAGTATTTGTAGAAACAGTTTATTTTTATTTGGTTATTTATAGTAACAGTGTCAGTGATTATGTAAAAAAAAAAATTTTAGTCAGTGACCCTTTGTCATAGGTAGAAATAAGACACCACGTCGCTCTGATGTCATTTCCTTTATTATATAAAATCCCATCTGATAGTTGTTGTTTTCTAGAGGGCTTAAGCCACCAACTTGCTGATACACTTCTGATTGTTTCGTTTGATTCCAAAATGTAAAAAACATAAAGGGGATATTTATCAAGCCTAAAGCTGCATACACACACGTTGATTTTTTGATCGCTTATTGTTAAACGATATAATTTAACGATAATCGTTTGAAAAAATGTTCACTTTCTGAGTCAAACGATAAACGATCATCGTTCATGCGCGTACACGTTTGTAGTTTGTAGTTTGTAGTTCAGTCAGACTTGTCAACTCAACGATTTTCATTAAGGGAATATGCAAAAATTGTTTGTAGTTCAAAAAAATCGTTCATTACACTTTAAAAAATCTGACAGATAATCGTTCATAAAATAGATGGTACCAAAATCGTTGTGTGTGTATGCAACTTCAGGAGTATACTTACCAAAGTGCGGGCTTTTACAAGTGGAGTCGTTGCCCATAGCAACCAATCAGATTTTACTTATCATTTATCTAGTACAGTGGTTCTCAAACTCGGTCCTCAGGACCCCACACAGGTCACATTTTCCAGGTCACCCAGCAGGTGCACAGGTGTATTCATTACTCACTGACACATTGTAAAAGATCTACAGGTGGAGATAATTATTTCACTTGTGATTATGTGAGGAGACCTGCAAAACATGCACTGTTTGGGGTCATGTGCAGGGGCGTATCTATAATGGGTGCGGGGCACACGGCCCCCCAGGTCCAGGGGGGCCCACACCGCACACCCTGCACCCATAGGTAATTATACTTACCTCTCCGCCGATTACTGAAGTGCTGCTCCGCAGCGCCGGATCGGCGCTGTAGAGCAGCAAACACTCACTGGGAATACGGTGGCGGCCATTTTCCCAGTGATCTGCGCATGCACAGAAAAAATGTCCCCGGGAAAGTAGGCGCGGGCACCATTTTCCCGGAGAACCTCACATGCACTGTGGATTCTGGCTGGAACATGGGCCCCCTCCTCTCTTAAAACGCCCCTGGTCATGAGGACCGAGTTCTAGAATTTGTGATCTAGCACCTTCTAGCTCGAATCTGATTGGTTGCTATGGGCAGCAACTCCATTTCTAAAAACCTGCACTTTAGTAAATATACCCCTAAATCCTGTGCAAATGACTGTTTCTGCGTGATTTAGGTAAATATAGTGCTTGCCGCAATGTAAGAAAAACCCAATGCAGAAGGTATGACGCCTGACTTGGATGTGGATTTAAAGATCTACAGTAAAAAGGTAGACAATGTCTAGATAGACACCAGATGTTAGACAGTCAATAGGTCGACAAGACATTTCAGCAATGGAACAAAGATATCAGGGCAGGTGATCACTACTGTTGGACAGTGACAAGAGAGGCCCCAGAAGAGGAGTACAAGCGACAAGCAAAGAGAAAGCACCCCCATGAATAGGCCACTATATTACATAGTACTTTCCTATGCTGTATGTTTGTTTCGTATGCTGTATGTTTGTTTCGTTTTGTGTTCTTATTTATCTGGTGCTCCCTATGGGCCTGATTCAGAGCCGCTCGTAAGCGGCCGCTCGTTTGTTCCGAGCAATGTTTGCACAACTCCGCATGCGTACGGATCGTAATACGCATGCGCGAACCAGTCAGTGCGGCCGAAAATCGTTTGTACGCTAAATAGCGAATGCCTGCTATTTTGAGTGACAGGAGGAGGCGTATGTGGGTGGTAACAGGGGAAGGTGCTTGAAAACGGGGAGTGGAGATCCGAACGCAGGCGTGCTTAAAGGTCAAAACGGGTGTTTTATGGGTGTGCATAATTAATACAGCAGCGTCATTGACCACGTCACTGGGTTATTTTATAGTCAGAACTGCTCGCAAGATTGCAGTAGGAAAAACCAACCACAAGAATAGCGAGCAGTTCATACGCTGGTCGATGTACTCGATTAATCTAATAAATAGCGGACATGACGTAGGATGCGAGCGGCCAGGGGGCGTAGTTTTCCAAAAAACGACCGCATGTTTGGTTCGCTCGTTCAGACCTAGAGGCGTGAACAGACCGCAAAGAGCGAACGGTTCATTTGAATAGCCATCCCTATTTTCTGAACGAGCGAGCGCAGATAGCGTCCGGCTCTGAATGAGGTCCTATATCCCTGACACACCCCTGACTGCTCCCTAAGCCCCTAACTGCTCCCTATGTCCCTGATACACCTCTGACTGCTCCCTTTGTCCCTGACACACCCCTGACTGCTCCCTAAGCCCCTAACTGCTCCCTATGTCCCTGATACACCTCTGACTGCTCCCTATGTCCCTGACACACCCCTGACTGCTCCCTAAGCCCCTAACTGCTCCCTATGTTCCTGAGACACCTCTGACTGCTCCCTATGTCCCTGATACACCTCTGACTGCTCCCTATGTCCCTGATACACCTCTGACTGCTGCCTATGTCCCTGACACACCTCTGACTGCTTCCTATGTCCCTGACACACCTCTGACTGCTCCCTATGTCCCTGACACACTTCTGACTGCTGCCTATGTCCCTGATACACCTCTGACTGCTCCCTATGTCCCTGACACACCTCTGACTGCTGCCTATGTCCCTGACACACCTCTGACTGCTCCCTATGTCCCTGACACACCTCTGACTGCTCCCTATGTCCCTGACACACCTCTGACTGCTGCCTATGTCCCTGACACACCTCTGACTGCTCCCTATGTCCCTGACACACCTCTGACTGCTCCCTATGTCTCTGACTTACCTCTGACTACTCCCTATGTCCCTGACTTACCTCTAACTGCTCCCTATGTCCCTGACTTACCTCTGACTGCTCCCTATGTCCCTGACTTACCTCTGACTGCTCCCTATGTCCCTGACACACCTCTGACTGCTCCCTATGTCCCTGACACACCTCTGACTGCTCCCTATATCCCTGACTTACCTCTGACTGCTCCCTATGTCCCTGACACACCTCTGACTGCTCCCTATGTCCCTGACACACCTCTGACTGCTCCCTATATCCCTGACTTACCTCTGACTGCTCCCTATGTCCCTGACACACCTCTGACTGCTCCCTATGTCCCTGGCACACCTCTGACTGCTCCCTATGTCCCTGACACACCTCTGACTGCTCCCTATGTCCCTGACACACCTCTGACTGCTCCCTATGTCCCTGACACACCACTGACTGCTCGTGGATACGACATTCAATTTGAGGCCACGTCTCTTGTTGCAAGGCCACACCCACTTTCACATGAGCACGCGCCTTCGTCGGGCACAATTCCCCCTGATCCTTCCTAAGGTCGTTTTGTTCTGGATTTGCCCCTGCCCACACCCCCACAACATTGGTGACACGCACCATATCACTAGTCACACTCCCGTGGCACTGGTCACGCCTCCTGCATTAGCACACAGCAGGCCCTTCAGAAATATCAGCTCCAGGCCAATGAAGACCTTAATCCGGCACTGCTCCCTCCTCTACCCGGCGGCCGGCAACGTACTGAGCGCAGCAGACTCCGGGCACTAGAGTAGACTCTAGTGCTGAGCCATAGACTACTGTGCATGCGCAGGTCACCGGGGAAATGGTGCAGCGGCTATTTTCCCGGTGATCTCCCTACTGCGCCTGCACAAAACGCTGGTAAAATGGGTGCGGCGGCCATTTTCCAGGCGATTTGTACAGGATTGCTACCACTAACACAAGACTCCGGAGAGGTAAGTATTTAATAAATGGGTGCAGTGTGTGCGGAGTGGGCACACCCTGCACCCAGTATAGATGCGCCCCTGTCACTGTCTCCTGAGAGCAGCGATGTACCTCACCATTTTGCACCAACCACAATATTAATTGTCAGCCGTATCTAAATCTATAGTATAAACGTAGGTCCTGATTCAGAGATTTACACAATGCCGATATATACGCGGATAAAGCGATTGTTTACCTTTGCGCATGCGTGAAAGCCGCACTGCAAATGTGCGGTGATTGTTTTACGCTTGCACAGAGATTCATTCGCATAGTGAGTGACAGGTAGTCAGCGTTTGGGGGAGGTAACGGGGTGGTTAGACAAACGCAGGCATTTTTGGACCGTTTAAACGCTGTTTCATGGGCGTGCATAAATTAGCCATTGCAATCACCTTCGCAGCTTGGGAGCTCTCTGCGTGTCAGGAAAGCCGCAGTGTTTGCGGCTGGTCAGATCTGACTTACATGCTGCGTGACTGGACGATGTGCTTCCATGTTACCGATGTTTACTCTGTTGTACGTCGTCGGACAGATATAAGAAGGCAGCAGTGGGCGTCCCTGTGCTCAGGTAAGCTTTGGAAACAGCATATTTTCGCAGCTGTGTTTTGTGTTAAACTGTATTAGGGTACATCTCTGAATCAAGCCCACCATTGGGTCCCCAGCTGTTTTAGATCTGTTTTAGATCTACCAGCCCAAGCATGCCTTGTCAGGTACTGGCCGGCAGGATAAGGTGGAATTTAAGGCCCCCATACATCAGCAATTGGCTGCAGCAATCGTGCAATTTGCAATCGATTGTGTATAAAAATCTTTCCCTTTTTCAATCGATTGTGGCAATTCTGCAATCTGCAATCGATTGAAAAAGGGAAAGATTTTTATACACAATCGATTGCAAATTGCACGATTGCTGCAATCTATTGCTGATGTATGGGGGCCTTTAGTTCCTCATTATCTGAAGAGCCACAAATTGCTTAAGCATTTAATACTGATCCACAATGATAACGTATAGCAATTAACTAGTTAATAAGAACTGTTATTGTAAAGAGGCAAATTATGCTGCACTCCAGCAGAGATAGGGGGAGCTAGTGAGTCAGCATCTGGTAACTTGGATCACAGATGGTGGATGTATCAGACTCATTTTGCGGTCCATTTTCGGTGGATGTTTGCATTGATTGAGTATTGGAGCTATATATTCAGAGGGTTCCACAAGAAATATCTGTTTTCTATTGGATAGCAATCCCCATAGCTTTCTAATGGGCTGTGAAAATGCCATCGTAGCCTCTGTGCTACATTTAAAAACTAAATAGGATCCCTCTCTGGTAATTAGCGTAAACTTTCACTTAACTTTTTACACTTCCCGGGATGGTCTCTTATTAGAAAATTCCAAACTAAAATTATTTTATATTTCCGTGACATGTAGTGATAAGAAATTATCCAGTTGGAGCGCTCAACAATCAGCATATTATTGAAATGTGCAACAAAAATAGTGTTCCTGGCTTGGCTGTGGTATAACGGGATTGGTATGAATGTCCGGCGGTTCAAATCCCGACGCTGGAAGACCGACAGCAGTAAAATCCCGACAGGTAAGTAAATACGCTAACCCTTTCCCCCCCTGATCCTCCCTTAGGGGTGCCTAACCCCAACCTCCCCCCTAGTGTCTAACCCTAACCCCCCTGCGTAAGTGCCTAAACCTAACCTCTTCCTGTCCCCGCAGCCTAACCCTAACCCTCCCGGGGGGTTGCCTAACCCTAAGTCCCCCCCGGAAGCCCCTAACCTAACCCGCGGCTATCCGCGGCCGCTGCCCGGCTTACCTTCGTTCGGTATCCCGGGAGTAGGGCTCCCAGTGTACAGATGATAGGCGTTTGGATTTCGACGCCTATCATTAGTCCCCTGTCGGGATTGCACAGACGGGAAGCCAGCGGTCGGCATTTCGACCGTCGGCTTCCTGACTGCATACCGGTATAATATATATATATATATATATATATAATATGCATAAAGTCAGAATTTCATATTCTTAATGTCGACAGAATGTCGATATGGACGTTATGTCAACATGCGACATTTAAAATGTGGACATGGTCATAATGTTGACATGTTCCTTATGATGACATTGTACATGTCAACAGTCAAATTGTCAGCATAGCACATTTCACTGTTTTAGGCTAACCCTGTTACGTCGACAGTTTGAGTGTCGGCACACAGAACATGTTGACATTCTGGTACACCATATAAATACACCATATATATACACCATATATATATATATATATATATATATATACACCATATAAATACACCATATATATATTATATATATATATATATATATATATATATATACACACACACACCATATAAATACACCATATATAAATACACCACGTGCCTACTGGGAATGTCCACTGTTAGGGACTTTTTTTTATTTTCTTTTTACTCAATTTTGCTTAATTAAACCCAAAGGGTCGTTTAGTTAACTCACATGTGACAGGTCTATTTGTCACAACTCTCTGGTGCAGCTGCTGGTTAAAATGTCATCTGCCGGGCCATGGGCTGTGACTATCCTGACAGGATTTGGGCGGCTCTGAATGCACTTGGACATGACAATGGGGCAGTTTTTGAAGAGGGAAAGAAAGAGAGAGAGGCGGACAGAGGGCCTGATTCAGACCTGGTCGCAAGCGCTGAGCGCTCGCAACCCGGTCGATGGTGGCCCACAGCGCATGCGTACGATGGAGCCGGCTCCGTCGTGCGCATGCGCGAGACCCGGCTAGCGACAGGCAATCCGTCGCTCCGGATCTCGCACCAAAGGAGGCGAGCTGTCAATGTTGAGTGACAGCTCGCCCCATTTGGTGGGCGGGCCGGGGGGGTGGCTGTCCAGATGGAGGCGTTCGCATGAGAACGCCTGCCGTTTGGGGGCGGCCACACTGACATCACAAGTGATGTCAGTGGGAGAGCTTTCGGCTCTGTTTGAGCCGAAAGCTCTCTGGCGCTTGCGGCCACGAGACCCTACCACAAGGGTCTCGTCGCAAGCCCGATGGTCGCGATGGTCTTGACCATCACGACCATCATCATGGCCGCTTGCTATAGCTGTGGGTGGTCCAAAAAAAAAAAAAAAAAGCCCGGCCCTGATTCAGAGCGAGCGCTCTGTCAGAGCGAGCGGCTCTGAATCAGGCCCAGAGAGAGAGGGAAAGTGAGAGATAGGGAGGGGGAGAGTAAAGAAAGCGGGAGACAGAGAGAGATAGAGGGAGTGAGAAGAAAGAGGGAGGGGGACAGACAGGGAAAAAGAGTGACTTAGAGGGAGAGATAGACATGAAGAGAGAGATAGACAGAAGGAGGGAGAAAGGAAAAGAGAGGGAGAGGGTGAGAGACAGGTAAACAGAGAGAAGAGAAGGGGTTAAGAGAGGGAGGAGGAGAGAGAGAAGAGAGAAATAGAGATGGAGAGATAGTGAGGGTGTGGGGGAAAGAGGTAGGGTAGTGGGAGAGAGAGACAGAGAGAGGGGACAGGCGAAAGGCGGGGAAAGATGAGTGATTCCCCTTTTACACCGGAGCTAAAACCCGGGTTATTGCAGGGTTAAGCCGGGTAGATCCTTGGTGTAAAAGGGTAAAGGGTTGGATTGCCAGGTCGTGCGACCCAGCAATCCAGCCCAGGTAACTAGCAGGGTATAACACGGGAATGACCCGTGAAACCCTGCAGTGTAAACGTCGCGATCCGGGTCACAGTGACTTGGATCGTGCTGCATGCCTGCTGATTGGATGGCTTCAGTGGCACTTGGAGATGACACCTTCTCCAAGCGTCCACTTCCAACGCCGGAAAATCCAGGTCTATGCAGACCTGGCTCCTGTGTGAACGGCGCCGACCCAGGATTTTCCCAAGTCGGCACCGTTCACACAGGAGCCAGGCTAAATTTCCAGGTCTGATGCAGATTGGAACCCTGTTTCAATCTCCGAGGTCAGACCCGGAATTTAGGTGTAAAAGCGATATTAGAGAGAGAAGGAAAGACAGATACAGTAGGATGGGAGATACATTTAGACAGAGTAGAGAGACGGCAATAGGGATATATAGATCTATATGGGGGAGATGTATCAAGCTTTGGAGAGAGATAAAGTACCAACCAATCAGCATCTGTCATTTTACAGGCTGTGTTTGAAAAATGACAGTTAGGGGCTGATTGCTACTTTACCTCTCTCCAAGCTTTGATAAATATCCCCCTGAACGGTACATACACACGGTCAGATTTTGTGTCAGATCTGAATGGTAACGATTTTAAAAATCGTTCATATCTGAAAAAATCTGACATGTGAGCCAGCAACGATGAATGATGCGCGTTCAGATAACGATATCTGACATCTGATGTGTTTGCAGTCAGATTTGGAAGATTTCATTCATTTTAATACTGTCTGAAATCGTTCATCGTTCATCTGACAGATCTGACCGTGTGTATGCACCACATGGCACACATCCACTAGACGATTAAATTGAGCGATTGAACGATAACGGTATCGTTCGATAATCATTTGCAGATTGTTTAAAAAATGTCTAAAACGACCAGCGATCCGCGCTCCCGCCAGTCGATTAGACATCTATCATCGTACAAATATGTTGTACAACCTGACGATATCGTCAGGTTCAACATGTTTGCAGATGATTGATGAGCCTGCACTGACCGACTGCTGGTTCAGTGCAGGCTCATCACAGACTGACAAAGGACTACACGATTACAATGTCGTAATCGTGCGTTCTTTTACCTGTCGTTTAGTGGATGTGTGCCTTTAGGGAGTTAGAGAGTGACTAGAAGATGCTAAGAGCAAGAGACAGAGAGAGGGGTCTATGTACTAAGCCTTGGAAAGAGAAAAAGTGGATGGAGTTGAAGTACCAATCAATCAGCTCCTAACTGACATTTTTCAAACACAGCCTGTAAAGTGACAGGAGCTGATTGGTTGGTACTTTATCTCCACGGCTTAGTACATAGACACCCCTGAAAACTCCCTGTCTCTTGCTCTTAGCATCATTCTCCTTTCTCACCATCAAGCGATCTGCGTACGCTGTTGCAGTTGCGATCCGTGATGAGTAAAGCCCATAGACCCTAGGCTTCTTTGGGGTTGCTTTAATTGCTCTACTAAATGACAGGTGCTTCCTCTTACAACTTTGAATATTTCCGTAGACTTCAACATAGACTTTGCCAAAACTAAAAGACACATATTGCAGGAAATGGAACGGAGCGCGATTTACATTTTTTTAGGCAAGTTCAAATTCAGCGCATATCGGATTTATGGCCTGATTCAGGTTGGATCGCAAGGCTGCGTTCGCACGCAGCCAGCCGATATTTGCATTCTGCTCATGCGTATAAGACGTAGTGCGCGTGTGCGAACCAGGCGCTGTGATCGGGAAGCGATCGCAGTGAGCACGCAGAGTCTTCACACAGCGGCTGACAGGAAGAGACTGTTTGAGGGTGGTGACAGGGGGTGGTCAGAGAAACGCAGGCGTGCCTGGGCGTTTAAACGCCGTTACAGGGGCGTGCATAATTAAGCCCCTGCGATATCAGACACTGGCAGAGGTCTAGGTCAACCACAACTGTGCGGATGGTTCAGATGTTACCGATGTTTTCGTTGACTTGCGGATGCATATCATGGAAAGTGGGCGGCTTTATACGGTGGTGGGCGTCCTGGTATAAAACTGCTGTTGCGTGCGATTGCATTCATTAGCATATTTTCGCAGCGAGTAATGTGGGTGGGAACGCAGCCTTGCGAACCGACCTGAATCAGGCCCTTACTACCAAGCAATTGGGAGGATAAAGATGCAAATCATAATCGATGAGCAATGGGCTTGAAAGCCCCATATCAAAGCTAACGAAGAGACACTTTAAATATTTGTATATGATTGTCACAAATTACAATTAAGGGTCACAAACAATTTTATTGGGGGTAAATTAATAATAATAATAAAAAAAAATACCAGCACCTCAACACAGACAATATAACATTTAATAAATACTAAGGGGGCCATATTGTTTATGAAATAAATAACAGGGTCAATAATATGTTTAGTTAAACTTATGGTGCCACAACTGTGTAATATAATTGGTACCTCCATCATTAATTACTTAATATGGCCTAATTAATATATATCACTAATATTTAATAGTAAATTATATAATTGTGCCCCATAAATATATTTATTGTTTGGTCCCCTAATTGTTAGTTAGTAGCAATTAAATACATAGGGGTATATTTACTAAAGTGAGAGTTTTTAGAATTGGAGATGTTGCCCATAGCAACCTATCAGATTCTACTTAACATTTAACTAGCAGCTTCTAGAAGATAATAGCTAGAATCTGATTGGTTGCTATGGGCAACATCTCCACTTGTAAAAACTCTCACTTTAGTAAATTTACGCAATACAGTAATACAGTATGCTTGATGTGCCTCTTTATTATGTTCTGGCCGGACAGATAGATCGAGCCGTGCGCAGTTTGAGCATCCTCGCCGGCCCGGGCTACATCTTTTATTTGTCAGTTATTTTTGGGAGGCGATTAGTGAAATCACAGCTTATTATATCCCGCGATTTGTATTACATATTTAGGATGGCAGTGATCCATGTTTTCTGGTGAATTTCCAGCGATGTTGCGTTAAGTAACCCTGCAGAATTCTGCCTATTTGGGTAATTCGCTCTCCATTACCTTCCTGTCATTGTGCCTGATTCAGCAAGGATCGCAACTGCGATTTTGTACACAATTGGGCGATTGTTGCGTTCTGCACATGTGTATGTATCGCAGTGCGCATGTGCGATCGAGCCCCTGCGATCGCAGAGACTACGCAGACCCATCACAGAGTGATTGACAGGAAGTACAGTTTGGGGTGGTGACGGGGAGGTGGTCGGTGAAACGCAGGCGTGCAAGTGCATTTGAACGCCGTTACAGGGGCGTGTTTAAATTAGCCATTGCGATGCCATACGCAGCTTGGGCTGTCACTGCGTGCGATGAGGTTAGCGATTCCTGAGTAAGGTCAGAGCTTGTGCAAGTGTGCGTGAGGCTGCGATGGTACTCCATGTTACTGATGGTTTCGCAGTCCTGCTAAGTATTACGGATGTGTGTAAGGTAAGTTGTGTTCCGTACTGAATCATGAACTTTGTTTGATTTACTGAAAGTTGTAACAGTTGCCAACAGGTAAACTAGGCCCAAGCCAAAAATATATATAAAGTTAGTGACAGTTTCATCAAACATACAGAATAAGTTGAATTATTCTTTGAACTTCGGGCCTGATTCAGACCCATTAGCTAGGCAGCGTTCGCACATAACCTGCCGATGTTTGCAATCGATGCATGCGTATAAGACGCAGTGCGCGTGCGCAAACTTGTCCATGCGAAGAGCTTGCACCCTGCACAGAGACGCCTTGCCAGAATAAGTGACGGGACGAGCCGTTTGTGGGTGGTGACAGGGGTTGGTCGATGGTAACGGGGGTGTGGTGGTGCGAACGAGGGCGTGTCTGAGCGTCCTAAAGCCGTTTCAGGGGCGTACCTAATTAAGACGCATCGTCAGCATACACGTCACATGACTGAATTACACACACTGCGTATGGGTCCGATGTTACTCGATGTTACCGATTGTTAAATACACTTCCTGGAGATGATGTGTATTACTAAGGGAAAGTGGGCGTCTTATTGTCAGGCTGCTGGGCATCTAAATACACACCGTGATCGCACGCCAAGACATAGTGGGCGTGCTAATGTCTTGCTGTGCAATCGGGGGATTTGCATACTTTGGCAGCTGACGGCTTCGTACAAACGCATCTAGCGAGAAGGTCTGAATCAGGCCCCTAGTCAATATTGAAAATGGGGACATTACCAAGCAGGAAATATTTTGGTTAATCTTTAGAATCCCTATAAATTACAGACAGTTGAAAACTATGGGATAGATGTAGCGTTTATGTGTACCCGCGTCTAATCAGCAGGCGTAAAATTATGAACAACTCAACATGACGTGTTAAATGCACCTTAATGAATAAAAAGCATGATACATGCTAAGGTTTGCTTAATGCTTTGAATGTCTCCTTTCCAAACTAATCTGAGCTCCAACACTCCTAGCCTGGTGCAATTGCGCATATATGAATAGCATGGGGTCGACGCATAAATGCTGCTACCAGCACCAGGCTATGCCCGTAATGGTATCCAGATTAAAGATTGACAGTGTCTAGATAGACACTCAATGGGACGACACCAGATGGTCAACAGGCAATAGGTCGACACTGACAAAAGGAGACAAGTACAAAAGGTCAACTGACAAATGGTCAACAGTGCAAAAGGTAGACAGGGACGAATGGTTGACACAAAAATGGTCTACACATGTTTTAGCACGTTTTCTCAACATTCTTAAGGTGGGTGTTAAGGATAGGCACTTGCCGGAGGGTTAGGCTGCGGAAGGGTCGGGTTAGGCACTAGGGGGAGGGTTAGGGTTAGGCTAGGATTAGGTTTAGGCACTTGGGGGAGGGTTAGGCTTAGACACTTGTGGGAGGATTAGAGTTACATCCAAATCAGGTGAACGGTGTAGGAATTACAACGGTTTCTATATGTGCCTCCCACTTTTTAAGGGGCCAAAAGTAATGGGACAAACTAAACAATCCTAAATCTAACTTTCACTTTTTAATACTTTGTTGCAAATCCTTTGCAGGCAATTACAGCCTGAAGTCTGGAACGCATAGACATCACCAGACACTGGGTTTCATCCCTGGTGATGCTCTGCCAGGCCTCTACTGCAAATGTCTTCAGTTCCTGCTTGTTCTTGGGGCATTTTCCCTTCAGTTTTGTGTTCATCAAGTGAAATGCATGCTCAATCGGATTCAGGTCAGGGGATTGACTTGGTCATTGCATAACATTCCACTTTTTAGCCTTAAAAAACTCTTTGGTTGCTTTTGCAGTACGCTTCGGGTCATTGTCCATCTGCACTGTGAAGCGCCCTCCAATGAGTTCTGAAGCATTTGACTGAATATGAGCATATAATATTGCCCGAAACACTTCAGAATTCATTCTGCTGCTTTTGTCAGCAGTCACATCATCAATAAATACAAGGGAACCAGTTCCATTGGCAGCTATACATGCCCACGCCATGACACTACCACCACCATGCTTCACTGATGAGGTGGTATGTTTTGGATCATGAGCAGTTCCTTTCCTTCTCCATACTCTTCTCTTCCCATCACTCTGGCACAAGTTGATCTTTGTCTCATCTGTCCATAGGATGTTGTTCCAGAACTGTAATGGCTTTTTTAGATGTTGTTTGGCAAACTCTAATCTGGTCTTCCTGTTTTTGTGGCTCACCAATGGTTTATATCTTGTGGGGAACCCTCTATATTCACTCTTGTGAAGTCTTCTCTTGATTGTTGACTTTGACACATATACACCTACCTCCTGGAGAGTGTTCTTGATTTGGCCAACTGTTGTGAAGGGATTTTTCTTCACCAGGGAAATAATTCTTCTGTCATCCACCAGTTGTTTTCTGTGGTCTTCCGGGTCTTTTGGTGTTGCTGAGCTCTCCGGTGCGTTCTTTCTTTTTAAGAATGTTCTAAACAGTTGATTTGGCCACACCTAATGTTTTTGCTATCTCTCTGATGGGTTTATTTTGATTTTTCAGCCTAATGATGGCTTGCTTCACTGATAGTGACAGCTCTTTGGATCTCATATTGAGAGTTGACAGCAACTGATTCCAAATGCAAATGTCACACCTAGAATCAACTCCAGACCTTTTACCTGCTTAATTGATAATGAAATAACGAGGGAATAGCCCACACCTGTCCATGAAATAGCTTTTGAGTTGATAGTCCCATTACTTTTGGTCCCTTAAAAAGTGGGAGGCACATATAGAAACCGTTGTAATTCCTACACTGTTCACCCGATTTGGATGTAATTACCCTCAAATTAAATCTGAAAGTCTGCAGTTAAAGCACATCTTGTTTGTTTCATTTCAAAGCCATTGTGGTGGTGAATAGAGGCCAAAATATGAAAATTCTGTCAATGTCCCAATATTTATGCACCTGACTGTGTGTATATATATATATATATATATATATAGTATATATATAGAAAATGGTGGATAAAGCGCCAAAACTTGTAAATGAATAAGTTAGAGAAAAAAAAGGGGATACGTGTAGTGTATATATACAGCAACTTAGCCTCAATTTTATAGGCGTCAGCTCAGGGTCAATGATATAATACTAGTGTGAGTATTTTAGAAACCATAGATGAAGTGTAAATTGACAATAGAGCGACCAGTTTGCTGTTAAGAAACAAACGTGACTGCAGTGCAACAAACTACTGATACATAGAAATAGCGTGTACACAACAGAGTACCACTAATTCTTGCATCAGCGTAATAAAGGGTTAGATGAGGTTTTAAACAAAAACCAATACTTATTCAAAATAACAGTGCAATCCTTATTAGGCAGGTATTGAAGGCCAAAAAGTGCTAGTGCAATAAATAACAGTGTAAAGAATATATATATATAAAATAACAATTTATTGTGAACAATTATAGGATTTCCAACCAAGAGGCTAATAAAATCCCTTAAATTACATAATAATAAAAAAAGCAATAAAAAAGACAGTACAAAATATATAATTTTTTTTTTTTAAAATAGCAGCTTATCTGAATGAGAAAGAGAAGTAGTCCAAAGTGCATGAAGTAGCAGCAGACACTCCCAACGCGTTTCGTCTATGACTTCATCAAGGGGATGGTGTGTGAGTGTAAAGGTTTGCTTTTTATAGCCCACTAAGGGTTCAAAAGGTCAGGAATCCGCGTCACATCCTGTGTGATCCATGACCCTCATATATACTAAATATCTTGTTAGTATCAGTTCATCAGTTCCTGATCAGCATATTCCAGTAGTGTTTTAATCAATTTGTAATTAATGGGATGTTGTTCATTGTTCTAACATTGCGGCAAATCTTTGCCCTTACTAACAGTACTTCCGCCCTCACTCTGGCGTGACACCTCAATGGTGAAAGACCCTGTCCGTCCAGGTAGCGTGGCGTCCTTGCGTTCACGTCCTCTCTGTTTGGTGTGCACGTGTCCCATGACGATGCACGTCTCCTCCGCGTCACCGCCTGTCTCCTCCTAGACTCCCGATCATGGCCGCTCGTGTCCCGGGCCAGGCATCACTTCTGCCCTGACTGTGCATGTGACTATGCATGTGACCGCGATGTTCTTCTACCAGTACATCATTTCCGCCCTTCTGTTGTACATGGTGGGGATAACTTCCGCCCATCTTTATGAAATAAAAAGGGAAAAGTCTCCGGTTTCTTCTAAAATAGAGAATTGATATTAGAGTTGGTATCAAAAGTATAAGGTTATGAATGGAAGTATATTCAGTGGCACATTTTGAATGTTTTAACAGAAATATAATGCCATTAGAGATCCACTATAGGACATAGATGAAATAAATAAGAATAAAATAAATTATATATAGAAAAACAACTTGCATACTAGTGCATATTATGATATAGTGTAATGTGAAATGAGAGGGTATTTATACATATTAGGGGTTGGGTCCATTGCAATAAGTTCATATGTGATAAATAGAGATATAGTTCGTATAATGTTCTGAATAAAATCCATAGTTCATAATAAATATGTCCATGAGTTCAGAATGAAATCTTCGATAATGTTACTAGTTTTCTTATTCTTGGGTTCTTCTTCTTCTTGACATGTAGAACCAGTGCAGGATCAATACAACACCTGGAATTCCTAAGATGTCACCAATCTTAGTACTAATCAGGCCCAATAATACTAAGCTCCCAGTCCCATAATTGGAGCTTGTATAGATTGGTATAGTTGTATATGTACATTCAAATTCCCTTTTTTTAGGCCATGCCACCTTGTATTCATTGCAGATTCAACATATATTTGCTGCACCAGGTATTCCTAAGAGGTTACCCTTCTTAGTACTGACCTGGCCCAATCATGCTTTGCTTCCAAGATCAGACGAGATTGGGCTCATACATGATGGTATGACAGCAAATATAATCTGCAAAAGAAGTGGGGGGGGGGGTTGAGTGCTGCCAAAATATTTCTACTATACCTGATCTTCCCAATGAGTTCACCCCTAGAGGTACTGGTCAGGCCCATCCCTCCAATGGGGAGGTATAATAGTAGATGGGAATTGAATGTGTCATAAAAAGGGAGCAATTTCGTAGTATTCGTTGAAGCCTTTTGGTGCCAGTGTGTCCAATTCAAACAGCCTGAACATCTCTCTTCTTGATAATAGATAGCCCAAATCCCCTCCTCTCTCTCCTAAGGTCACATGTTCAATGGCTTTAAAAGTAATCTCCTCAGCATTAGAGTTATGTTCTGTTAAAAAATGTTTGGAGACTGCATGTCCCTCTACTTGATTCTTAATGTTTCGGATGTGCTCCTGAATCCTCATTTTCAAGGGTCTTTTAGTTTTACCAACATATTTCAGTCCGCAGGTACATTCTAACAGATATATTACTGATGTCGAATTACAGTTTATAAAATTCTTTATAGTGTATTCCTTAGATCCATCTGAATTCATGAAGGTTTTTCTTTTTGGATGGAGGTATTTGCAAATATTGCAACGGCCACACTTGTAGCTACCCTTACATTGCAAACTATTCTTAGTTGTTTTGTCCTTATCCCTTAGCATACTTGGCGCTAATAAATCTTTCAAATTCCTTGATTTTCTAAAAACAATTTGAGGTCTGGGAGGTAAAATCTTGTTAAGAATAGGGTCCATCAGAAGGATATTCCAATTTTTTTGAAGGGATTTCTTGATTTGTTTCTCATGACCACTATAAGTAGTTATAAATGGTACCGCATCATTTCTCTGTGGTTGCTCAGTTCTATATTGGAGTAACTTGCTTCTTTCTAATTGTCGAGTCTTCTGCATTGCTGTCATAATTGTTGACTCAGGATATTCTTTCTCTCTAAACCTGTTAGCATATACTTCCAGTTGTTCATAGCTTGTAACTTCACTACAGTTGCGTTTGATCCTGTAGAACTGGGAGTACGGGATGTTTCTCTTCCATTTATCTAGGTGACAACTTTTAAAATGCAGGTAACTGTTAGCATCCACTCCTTTAATGAAATTCTTAGTACAAATCTTATCCTCTTTGGCGGTTAAAACCAAATCTAAAAACTCAATACTTGTGTTATTAAAATTTGATGTAAATTTAAGATTCATATTGTTATTTAAGATATGTGATAAAAAATGGTTAAAATTTCCTTCTGATCCTTCCCAGATAATTAAAATATTGTCGATATACCTCTTGTAAAAGATAATGTTATCTTTAAAAGGGTTATTATTATACACATAATTTTTCTCCCAACATCCCATGAACAAATTCGCAAAGCTTGGGGCAAAAGTAGTCCCCATCGCCGTTCCACATGTCTGGCGATAAAATTGGTTTAAAAATTTAAAATAATTATGAGTGAGAATAAAAGACATAAGATCACATAAAAATTCCTTATGGGGAACTTCAATTTCTTCATCCATCTCTAAAAATGTCCTTACTGCGTTGATACCTTTGGAATGCTCGATGCACGTATACAAAGATTGGACATCAATAGTTATCCAATTGTAGGTCTGTCTCCATTCAAAGCCTTCCATGTATTGTAGGACACTTGTAGTGTCTTTCAAATAAGATTCCAATTTAGTAACATATTTCTGGAGAAAGATATCAACGTATTTAGAGAGATTGGAGGTAAGTGATTCAATTCCCGCTATAATGGGCCTCCCAGGAGGTTCCGTCATGCATTTGTGGATCTTAGGTAGGAAATAAAAAATCGGGGTTATGGGGTTTGATTTCATTAAAAATTGAAATTCTTCCTTTGTTATAATATTCCTTTGTAAACCATACATTAGAATTGTTCTCAATTCTTCTGTGTATTCTTCTGTTGGATCTTTTTCTAATTTTTCATAGGAATTTGCATCATCAAGGAGTCTACATGTTTCTTTGAGGTAGTATGTATGGTCCATGATAACCAAACCCCCCCCTTTATCAGCTGGTTTTAGAACTATTTCCTGACTTTCTCTCAGGTTCTTCAGGGCTTCTTTTTCTTTGTTACTGAGGTTCTGTTTCTTAATAGTTGGATACTTTGCCTCATTACTGCAAAGATCTTTTTTCACCATTTCATAAAAAATATTTAAATGATTCCCTTTTGATTCTAATGAGTAGTAAACAGATTTGCCCTTCAGACCAGATTTCGAAATTGGAGCACTATAGTTCTTAAGAGGTGCTGATTCCTTCCTTAAAAAGTGTCGTTTTAATGTGAGATTCCTCACAAATTTATTTAAATCAATAAATGTGTCGAATTTGTTCATGTTTCTCGTCGGTGCAAAATTCAATCCTCTGCTTAGTAGTGTTATCTCAGAATTGTTCAGTGTATGCCGGGATATATTAAAGATGCCTTTAGTTTTGGGATCTATTGAAGGTTTCTCCTTTTTAGGTTTCTTCCTCCTCCTGCCCCCCCCGTTTTCCTCTTCTTCTCTGTACCTTCTTTTCAGGGGGGAGGTTGTTCTTGTAGTTTCTCTGAACAATGTATTCCTGTTGCTTGTGTAATTCTGGGCTGGTGATAAAAAAAGTTCGTTGTCACTGTTAGAATCCAAACGTTGTAGTGCAGAGAACCTATTCTTAGATTTGGATTCAATAGGTGCATATTGTGTGTTGAAATCCTTATTTCTTCTATAGCTAGTTTTTCTCATATTGCCTGTTCTCCAACTGGGTCGTTCTCCTAATTCATATCTGTTAACAGTCCTTTCTTGCTTCTGGAACCTACTCCAATTCTAGTGGTCATGAGAAACAAATCAAGAAATCCCTCCAAAAAAATTGGAATATCCTTCTGATGGACCCTATTCTTAACAAGATTTTACCTCCCAGACCTCAAATTGTTTTTAGAAAATCAAGGAATTTGAAAGATTTATTAGCGCCAAGTATGCTAAGGGATAAGGACAAAACAACTAAGAATAGTTTGCAATGTAAGGGTAGCTACAAGTGTGGCCGTTGCAATATTTGCAAATACCTCCATCCAAAAAGAAAAACCTTCATGAATTCAGATGGATCTAAGGAATACACTATAAAGAATTTTATGAACTGTAATTCGACATCAGTAATATATCTGTTAGAATGTACCTGCGGACTGAAATATGTTGGTAAAACTAAAAGACCCTTGAAAATGAGGATTCAGGAGCACATCCGAAACATTAAGAATCAAGTAGAGGGACATGCAGTCTCCAAACATTTTTTAACAGAACATAACTCTAATGCTGAGGAGATTACTTTTAAAGCCATTGAACATGTGACCTTAGGAGAGAGAGGAGGGGATTTGGGCTATCTATTATCAAGAAGAGAGATGTTCAGGCTGTTTGAATTGGACACACTGGCACCAAAAGGCTTCAACGAATACTACGAAATTGCTCCCTTTTTATGACACATTCAATTCCCATCTACTATTATACCTCCCCATTGGAGGGATGGGCCTGACCAGTACCTCTAGGGGTGAACTCATTGGGAAGATCAGGTTAGTAGAAATATTTTGGCAGCACTCAACCCCCCCCCCCACTTCTTTTGCAGATTATATTTGCTGTCATACCATCATGTATGAGCCCAATCTCGTCTGATCTTGGAAGCAAGGCATGATTGGGCCAGGTCAGTACTAAGCAGGGTAACCTCTTAGGAATACCTGGTGCTGCAAATATATGTTGAATCTGCAATGAATACAAGGTGGCATGGCCTAAAAAAGGGAATTTGAATGTACCTGCATCTCTTGGAGATACATATACAACTATACCAATCTATACAAGCTCCAATTATGGGACTGGGAGCTTAGTATTATTGGGCCTGATTAGTACTAAGATTGGTGACATCTTAGGAATTCCAGGTGTTGTATTGATCCTGCACTGGTTCTACATGTCAAGAAGAAGAAGAACCCAAGAATAAGAAAACTAGTAACATTATCGAAGATTTCATTCTGAACTCATGGACATATTTATTATGAACTATGGATTTTATTCAGAACATTATACGAACTATATCTCTATTTATCACATATGAACTTATTGCAATGGACCCAACCCCTAATATGTATAAATACCCTCTCATTTCACATTACACTATATCATAATATGCACTAGTATGCAAGTTGTTTTTCTATATATAATTTATTTTATTCTTATTTATTTCATCTATGTCCTATAGTGGATCTCTAATGGCATTATATTTCTGTTAAAACATTCAAAATGTGCCACTGAATATACTTCCATTCATAACCTTATACTTTTGATACCAACTCTAATATCAATTCTCTATTTTAGAAGAAACCGGAGACTTTTCCCTTTTTATTTCATAAAGATGGGCGGAAGTTATCCCCACCATGTACAACAGAAGGGCGGAAATGATGTACTGGTAGAAGAACATCGCGGTCACATGCATAGTCACATGCACAGTCAGGGCAGAAGTGATGCCTGGCCCGGGACACGAGCGGCCATGATCGGGAGTCTAGGAGGAGACAGGCGGTGACGCGGAGGAGACGTGCATCGTCATGGGACACGTGCACACCAAACAGAGAGGACGTGAACGCAAGGACGCCACGCTACCTGGACGGACAGGGTCTTTCACCATTGAGGTGTCACGCCAGAGTGAGGGCGGAAGTACTGTTAGTAAGGGCAAAGATTTGCCGCAATGTTAGAACAATGAACAACATCCCATTATTTACAAATTGATTAAAACACTACTGGAATATGCTGATCAGGAACTGATGAACTGATACTAACAAGATATTTAGTATATATGAGGGTCATGGATCACACAGGATGTGACGCGGATTCCTGACCTTTTGAACCCTTAGTGGGCTATAAAAAGCAAACCTTTACACTCACACACCATCCCCTTGATGAAGTCATAGACGAAACGCGTTGGGAGTGTCTGCTGCTACTTCATGCACTTTGGACTACTTCTCTTTCTCATTCAGATAAGCTGCTATTTTAAAAAAAAATTTTTATATATTTTGTACTGTCTTTTTTTATTGCTTTTTTTATTATTATGTAATTTAAGGGATTTTATTAGCCTCTTGGTTGGAAATCCTATAATTGTTCACAATAAATTGTTATTTTATATATATATATTCTTTACACTGTTATTTATTGCACTAGCACTTTTTGGCCTTCAATACCTGCCTAATAAGGATTGCACTGTTATTTTGAATAAGTATTGGTTTTTGTTTAAAACCTCATCCAACCCTTTATTACGCTGATGCAAGAATTAGTGGTACTCTGTTGTGTACACGCTATTTCTATGTATCAGTAGTTTGCTGCACTGCAGTCACGTTTGTTTCTTAACAGCAAACTGGTCGCACTATTGTCAATTTACACTTTATATATATATATATATATATATATATATATACACAAAGGAAAATCTCACAAAGCTGGGTGCCAGTAAAGTAGGTTATTAAAAAAAGATAAATATAGCAGCATACACCTATGGGCTTGTGGGAGCCCCAAAAAGCCTACAAGACGTAGTCACTAACTAAAAAAATGAAGATAGTGTTGCGCTAATGAGTTTCTATATAAAAATGGCAATCACTTGACATGGCAAAAATATAAATAAAGATCATGGTAATCCTTTATATAACATATACCTAAAAAACACAATCCCACATAAATGACACTGTGCAAAATTCCTTCTACAGTCTCTATAGAGAAATCAAAAACCTTTAGTTATTATTATAATTTATTTATATGGCGCCACAAGTGTTCCGCAGCGCCTTACACAGTACATAACCAAATTGTAGACAAGTGACTTACAGAACAATAAATACAGTACAATACAGAACCAGGACATGGATAATATACATTGCTACATTAGCGACCATAACACCCAGATAAGCAACAGAGCGTAAGCAACCAAGTGTTAGGTGCCCTAGTGGTGAGTAAGAAGTAGATGAAACTAAAGTAGGGAGAAGCACAAGAGGGTAGAGGGCCCTGCTCGTAAGTTTTTAAAGACTGATTGTTATATAGGTCCCTATTAGGAACCACCGGCATATTCGTTTAAATAATAGTCTGTTCGAAAAAACAACTCAGTGTTCCCCGGACCTTTAGTAAGGTAATACTGATCTGTGATCCTCAGGTTTATCAGACCTCCGGGTCTGTAGCAAACATCCATCTAGGGAACCTGTGGTGCTCTAAAGGGCTGCTGCTGGACAAGCGCCCAATGTTGCGGCTCCGGAGGCTATAATCAAGTCAGCTTGTGACCGCCTTTTACCAGCCGCTGCATCAATCCAAGTACCGCATTGCAAATGGAGCTCCACTTCCGTACAGACAGGTGGTTTCCGCAGACTCAAATGAGGACAGTGTAAAAGATCAGGTAAGTGTCTGGCAGGGTGTCGCAAAACTTTGACACGTTTCGCTTCCGTTCACGTAGGCTTTATCAAAGAGAATACATGTATGCGTGTAGGTATGTACTGTATGTACCGGTAAGAACTGAGTTGTTTTTTCGGACAGACTATTTTTTAAACAAATATGACGGTGGTTCCTAATAGGGGGGATGGCCACCAGTCTCAATCCAGACAGCGTAATCCCGGAAAGGGATTTAACATAGGTGTCGAAATACCGATGCCTATGTTAATCCTGACGGCGAAACGCCTTCTGCCGGATACCGATCATCCTTCCTGCCGGGTAAGTATACACTTAGGCCCTGAGTCAGACCCGCTCGCAGGTCTGATGGGCGTTTTTTTTTTGGGGTCCGGTAAGCTGTGGGTGACCACTCACAGCTTTTGCGAGCGGCCAGGTGATGGCCGTGATTATTGCGACCATCAGGCTTGCGACGAGACCCTTCTGGTAGCTTCCTGTTCAAATAAAGCAGGAAGCTCACTCCCTTCAGGAACGCCTCCGTTTGTCCAGCCACCCTGCCTACAAAATGGGGCGGGCTGTCCATCAACATCGACAGCCGCCCCGTTTGTAGCGAGCCCCAGAGCAAGTGACTTTGTCACTCGCTGCACACTGTGCGCACTGCCTGGCCATTGACCCACTTGCGAGCGCTATGCACTTGCGAGCGGGTCTGAATCAGGCCCTCAGCCCGGGGATGGGGGGGGTTAGGTTTAGGGACCCCTGTGGGAACTTAGGGTTAGGCACCCCCCTCCGGGGAAGGTTAGGGTTAGGCACTAGGGGAGAGGTTACTGTTAGGCACCCCCCCGGGAGGGTTAGGCTTAAGGTGCGGGGAGGGGGGGGTTAGGTTTAGGCACCCATGGGGGGAGATTAGGGTTAGGCACTAGGGGGGGAGGGTTAGCATACTTACCACCGGGCATCGGGATCTTCACCTGTCGGCCTGTCACTGTTGGGAGTTGAACCGGTGACTCTTGAGCCGCCGGTATATCAATCCCATTCCCTAATAGGGACCTATATAACAATCAGTCCTTACAAACACATTGAATTAAAGGCGCACATCCACTTGCTGACTAGTGAAGGACTGAACGATAAGGATATCGTTTTTGTTCAGTCGTTCATTAAACTGTGCAGTGCCCACACTGAACGATATATCGTTCAGTGCAGGCACCCTCCCTCATCCCCGAACATTAATGTTATCGGCAGATTGACCGGCATGTTCAGGCGATGATTGATGTCAGAAACGACCAGCGGGAGCGCGCGTCGCTGGTCGTATCCGACATTTTCATGCCCGATTTGTGCACGATTAAATGAGCGATTGAACGATAACGATGTCGTTATCGTTCAATTGCTCGGATTAATCGCCAAGTGGATGTGCGCCTTAAAGGTTTTTTATTTCTCTATAGAGACTGTAGAAGGAATTTTGCAAAGTGTCATTTTTGTGGGATTGTGATTTTTTTTATATATGTTATATAAAAGATTACCTATTACCTGTACACAATCAATTTGCCGTCTTGATCTTTTATTTTTATTTCTGCCGTGTCAAGTTATTGCCATTTTTATATAGAAACTCATTAGCGCAACACTATCTTACAATTCGTTTTTTAATACACCCACTCTGCCTCACACTCCAATATGCAAAATACACAGATTATGGAAAAGAAATTGGATCCTCCCTACATCCGGAAGGATTTCTTCTTTTATTTGCATGGCAGGGTGAGGTATGAAACCCAGACAGCCCAATCTCATTGCCCGAATATCAGTGTGAAGGCTGTGTGCTATTTAATGCTCCAATCATCCTAGAGAGCGACGTAACTGTTCTTTTTATTAATAATAATTATAATACAATTTATTTATATAGCGCTTTTCCCCATCAGGACACAAGTCGCTTTAAATCCACATGAGGCCAATTCTACGTCTCCTCGATCACTGCCATAAATTCACTAACCTTTTATCATTTAAGCACAAACAGGCCGGTGACACGCGCCAACAACGCAGGCCATACGCGTGTGCCACCTAAGTAAGGGGCTTGCGGTGTATAAAATCTTAATATTTACTCTCTAGCCTGTTCCTTGCCCCGATACAGCAAAGGTATGTGATGTCCCTGGGGTCCGTTTCCTCTGGAAGTTAACCAAGGAGAACGGATTAATGAACTTCCACAGAGATGACGCAGATGGCCCTGGTAGATGATTGAGTGCCTGAACACTCTGGAGGGCAGGGCAATTGCTGTCTAATGACCCTCCAAATACTTTTTCAGGGGAAGCAGCCTGGAACTGAGGGACAATGTTAACAATGTAGGATCTGGTGACTGCTAAGGTGTTTGCAGCTTCTGTTGTTTTGCGTAGAGCAGGCTGAGGGTACCTGCAGCTCTCAGGCTATTGTAGGAAGAAAAAAAAACCTGTCACCTGGCAGAGCATGCTGGGGATTGTAGTCCCGTAGGTTACCCTTAATATTATACGACTTCTTCTTTAAGAATTTGTTATCTGAAGAACCTTACAAAACAAACGCATTAGGGCCTAGATACTCTATACTGGCACAAATCATTTTCACAGTGCGAGAATACCTGGTTTGTTTGTATTTCCCTATCTCCATTTCTTTGTCCAGTGCTGAATGAGTTAATGGAAGTTAAAGAAATGCCTTTATCTCCATTCCATTACCCCAGCCCTGGTTATTGCATTTGGAAAACAAGTGTGAAATGCAGAAACAGTAAGATGACATTGTGATAAATAATCAGGCTGACAGGTGTGGATGAATCTCTTCTGAATCCGCCCCAATACCGGATATCAGGCGACATATATACGCAGCTCTTCCCTTTGCCAATTGTTTTATACGTTTGGGATGGGGTACATACTATTATTTATTATCACTGACATTTATATAGCGACAACATATCCCATTGTGCTACAATCGAGAAAAAAGCATTAATAAGACGAGACAGGGTAATAACAGGCAGACAGAGAGGTACTGTAATAGGCAGGGGCATAGTAACGCCAGAGGGGGGGCTACATGCTGCAGATCCCCTGATATAAGCAGCGTCCCCAGAGGCGTATCTATAATGGGTCCAGGGGGCCCACACCGCACACCCTACACCCATATAGTGTTATACTTACCTGGCCGTAGTCTCCCGACTGATGCTCTCCAGTGCCGGGCCGACGCTGCAGAGCAGCAAAAATCACTGGTAAAAATGGTGGCGCCCATTTTCCCGGTGACTTGCGCATGCGCAGTACTGATGTCCCCAAGAATAAGGCGTGGGCACCGTTTTCCCGGAGACACAAGCATGCGTAGAAAATTCTGGCACCAAGCCAGATCTACTGCGCTGCCAGAGAGTAGGGGGCCCCGCACTGAGGGTCTCATTCAGACCCGCTCGCAAGTGCTTGAGCGCTCGCAAGCGGGTCGATGTTGGGCCCTGCGCACGCGTAGCGGCCGCGCTGCATGTGCGCAAGCCCCAGAGCGAGAAATACTCTCGCTCCGGGACTCACTACAAAAGGTGCGGCTGTCGATGTTGATCGACAGCTTGGTCTGTTTTGTAGGCGGGGCGGGGAGGTGGCTACACAAACGGAGGCGTTCCCGATGGAACGCCTGCCGTTTGGGGGTGGCCCCACTGACATCACTCGTGATGTCAGTGGTGAGCTTCCGGCTCTAATAGAGCCGAAAGCTCACTGGGGCTTGCGGTAGATGAGACCCTACCACAAGGGTTCGTCGCAAACCCCGATGGTTGCGATAGTCTCGATCGGAGCTCAGTGGGGATTAAGGTAAGTGTTTTTTTTTTTATATGTGGCACTACAGTGGCATTACTTTACTATGGGGCCACTACAGGGGTATTACTTTACTATGGGGTCACTATAGGGGCATTACTTTACTATGGGGTCACTACAGGGGTATTACTTTACTATGGGGGCACTATAGGGGCATTACTTTACTATGGGGGCACTATAAGGGCATTACTTTACTATGGGGGCACTATAGGGGCATTACTTTACTATGGGGGCACTATAAGGGCATTACTTTACTATGGGGTCACTATAGGGGCATTACTTTACTATGGGGCCACTACAGGGGTATTACTTTACTATGGGGTCACTATAGGGGCATTACTTTACTATGGGGTCACTACAGGGGTATTACTTTACTATGGGGGCACTATAGGGGCATTACTTTACTATGGGGGCACTATAAGGGCATTACTTTACTATGGGGCCACTATAGGGGTATTACGTTGCTATGGGGCCACTATAGGGGCATTACTTTACTATGGGGGCACTATAGGGGCATTACTTTAGTATGGGGCCACTACAGGGGCATTACTATGGGGGCACTACTTTACTATGGGGCACTACAGGGGCATTACTTTACTAAGGGAGCACTATAGGGGCATTACTATGGGGTAGTACTACTGTATATGGGCACTACTACAGGGGCATTACTAAGGTGGTATTACTGTATATGGGCACTACTACAGGGGCATTACTATGGGGGTATTACTACTGTATATGGTCACTACTACAGGGGCATTACTATGTACGTATATATGTATGTATATATATGTGTACAGTGTATATATATATATATATATATATATATGCATGTATCTGTATATATATATATATATATATATATATAATGTGTGAGTGTGTGTGTGTGTTGGGGTAACCAGTTAAAATTTTGCCTAGGACACCAAATTGGCTAGGGCCGGCTCTGCCTGCTCGCAAGCTTACAGTCTATAGGGAAATAGACATAGGATACAGGAGTATGTAAACAAGCGCATTAATTTCCCGTAGCTCAGACCATCGGGGCACTGCAATAAGTAGGATACGATGTAAATTAATAAACTAACTTTATTTAGTGTCACAAAGTAGAATAGGGTGGATTTTATCAGCAAACCTTTGGACAAATGGTTGTACTGGGCTCGCTAGACCACACTGGCAGTTACTTGTGAGAACTAGTGCAGATAAAGGAAAACAAATGCTGGAGGTGTAACTCACTGGAGCAAGGTAGAAAATGAAAGCACCGTTTCTATAGGTTACACACAGTATACTGTCCCTGGTACCTGTACTTATAGATGCCCCCTCCCTATGTGTGACCCCATGCTTCCGGCCAACTCATGATCAGCTGCCAGGCTGGCATTATCAATGCCCACTTGTTAGCCAGGATGGGGGTGAGGAAGCCAGGAAGAGTGTGGATTAGGGTCCTCCCATCATACACTCCTTTTATACACGCTGGTATATTCGTACGCAACCTGGAGATCGCTTCTCCTGTATAGTCTGCTGTACTGTACTGTATATGTATAACAAGAGGACAAAATAGCCAAATATATTTATTTCTTTAAGTAGTGGAAAATGTTGGCAGCCAGGGGGTTAAAGCTGCAGGAGGGGATTAAAGCTGCAGGCTCCCAGCAAGGACTTATTGGCTGCAGGTGTCTTAAAGAGGCTGTATCTTTCCTATCCCATCTTACTTCCTCCCAGAGATAGATAGATAGATAGATAGATAGATAGATAGATAGATAGATAGATAGATAGATAGATAGATAGATAGATAGATAACAAATGCATCTTGTCTTTCTGCAGCAGTGACACACAACACACAATCTACAAGACATGTGGCATGGGAAGGGTGAATCCAGCAGCAGCCCCTAAGGGAAGAAGCCACACTTGGAATAGAGTAACAGAAGCCGATAGAGAACTTTTGTGAATGAAAGCAGCTTCCCGGGAACTGATTGCGGTAGAATGATCCCAGGAAGGCAACGTGTGGCACTCCAGTTGTCATGGATCTCTAAGTCAGGCTCACTGGGACTTGTGGTTCCACAGCAGCCTGAGCGTCCCAGGTTGTCTTAGGCCATTGCAGGTGCTGATACAGTTCATTAAGCCACCCCATAATAACCCCCATGCATTCAGACCCATCTATACCCCCAACCACAGCCAGCCTAGGGGACTGGTTGTCAGTAGGAGGCTAGAGCTTCTAGGCTTGGTCCTTCTCCCAGCTCCAGGGAGTGCAGACAGAAGCAGCCGGAGTGGTCCAGACAGGAGCAGGTTTGGAGATTGCATGCCTCCAGCCTCCAAGGGGCAGGGGATGTGTGTCCAGCAGCATCCTGATAGCTGGGGATGGGAGGGGGGTGGTCACCTCACCGCACACACCCTCCTTCCCTCCCTCCCTCTCTGCCTCCACTCCCACCTCCCCCTCACCACCCTCCTCTTCCACTCCCAGCCTCACTCACAGCCCGCTGATGCCTGCACACAGCACACACTGAGCCAGGGGGAGAGGACGCGCTCTTGCTCCGCTGTCGTTGCGTCTGTCGCTGGAGTTACTGCGTCTGCCGCTGCTGGAGTCGCTGATCACCCTGAACTTGGGGCTGGAGGACATTCCCCACTGACTTGGGAAGTTTGGAAGAAGAGCAGAGAGAGGGGGGGGGGGACTTGTCCCACTTTGCTCCCCCCCTATTGTCTGTGCCGGAGCCTGGCACCAATCACACCGGGCAGGAGGGAGCTGCGGAGGAGGAGTCGCCCCACACTCGCCCCCTTGCCAGCCGTAAGTAGCCATGCCCACCCGAGCCCAGCACTGGAGGGGAGGGGACTGAGCAGCGGGCACTGCCGTGCCGAATGCAGCCCCAAAAACAGCTCTGGGATTGGGTACCCCGAATAGTTCTGCTTTTCCCAGCTCTTCTCCCCTCCTCTGCTTTTTTTTTTTTTTTATTCTGTTAACCCTTTCCTGATGCACAGGCCCAGTGACTGCCCCCCCATGTTCCTAGGTGCCTGTGTCCTTTTCCTAAAATGAATCACCACCAGCGAATGGCTGCCTTAGGGACGGACAAAGAGCTGAGTGATTTACTGGATTTCAGTGCGGTAAGGAGCCACGGTGCAATCACACACACTGCAACAATGTAACAACTCCAGCAACAGTCCCACTGGCTGCGGCAACAATGTAACAGCCCCTCCAGCTGCGGCAACAATGTAACATCCCCTCCAGCTGCGGCAACAATGTAACAGTCCCTTCAGCTGTGGTATCAACTCAGTCCCACTGGCTGCGGCAACACTGTAACAGTCCCACTAGCTGAGCTGCAGCAACAATGTAACAACTCCTCTAGCAACAGTCCCACTAGCTGCGGCCACAATGTAACAGTCCCACTAGCTGAGCTGCGGTAACAAAATAAAACATACCTGACTAGTTGCTATCGGATGTCCACGGTAAATATGCTATAGACCTTTTATTTTGTTGTGTTTATTTTTTCCTTTCCTCTGTTTTTATTTATTATTTTGTTCTTCTTTTGCACTGTGATGGATTTATTATTATTATTATTATTATTATTATTATTATTATTATTATTATTATTTATTTGTACTGTGCCTCCAGCTTGTAGTGTTTGCAGAGTCCTGTCAGTTCTGGACGGTTTCCCAACCCTCGCAGCTCTCTCGTTGTCTCTACCCTTCTTTGGCACTCACATAGAAGGAAACTTGCCTGTCTTTCCGTGTAGGGGACCAGAGCTGATCTCTTGTAATTACCAAGCAAAATGCTTTTCCCCAGGTGCCTTCTTGCAGTGTTCTCATGTACTTTTTTTTGTCTCTTTGTTTACTTGGGGTGGAGAGGAAAAGAGAAATGTCTATTCTTTTTTTATTATTATTATTCCAGCAGTGTCATACTTTAGAACCACTGCCTGCAGCTGTATAGCATCCATCACATATATATATATATATATATATATATTATATATATATATATATATATATAATATATATTTTTTTTAAGCTACTGCTTGCATTACACAATTGTAGATTTGCATAGTACCTCAGACCCCAAGATTATTTGCCTATGTGAAAGAATTTCCTCCCTATGAGATGGCTTTCGGAAGTTTGGACAGGATATCAGCCCCAGGCACATTACAGCCCCTCTTTTCTACTTTTCATTTGTTAGAATTTTTTTTTCTGCATCTGTGACTCAGGGAAGGTGCGTATCCACCAGACACGTAGAATAACAGAAACCAATTAGAATCTAAATAATATTAAAAAAAACAAAATTTTTTAGAAATTGTGACTTGCTTCCTCTGTTTTCGGATTAAGTGCTTTGTTTAATGCAGGTGGCAGTTGATGTTTACATTGTGTAACAATCATTAATGAGATGGATATTGCAGAAGCTTTAGTAAAGGTTTGACATGAATTTAATATTTATTTATTTTCTTAATTTTTTTATTTATTTATTTTCCCCTGTTGAGAATGGGTGAGAAATCGGATTTATTTAAAAAAAAAAAAAAAGACTGATACAATGGCAAAGTTTGATGTTTTAGAAACTACCCAGTCAATACATATTTATTATTTATTTATTTTAATTTAGAACACTATTGTATTGGTTGTACAGAGGGACTGCCAAGTTATTTTAAACTCATCCTGCTCTGTTTGTTTCAGATGTTTTCCCCTCCTGTCAGCAGTGGGAAAAATGGACCAACTTCTTTGGCAAGTGGACATTTTACTGGCCCAAGTATGTAAAACGTGTTTTAAATATCAATTGCTGCTGTTCGGTATTGAGATGTTTATTTATCATAAATTTTGTGGCTGGTTATATCGTCAAGGTGTGACCTATATGTATACTCAGTGGGTACAGGTTTTCCTGAAGAAAAAAAAAAAAATTATATATATATATATATATATATATATATATTTCCTCATTTAAGCATTAAGTTATATTGTTGTTGATACATTGTAACACTGCCTATTGTCTGTGTTCTTTCTTTCTGTAAGTAGTTTTAGTTATTTAGTCAAGAGCTTTTTAGTTGATGGTCGGTAGAAGATGCCAGTGAATAGGACCTGTGTCAGTGAATTTGGCACAGTCATGCATAGATTGGATTCTAGTACCAGAGATACCTAAATGGCTGGCTGCAATCTATATGATGAACCAGGCTCTGGGCAAATGCTGTGCGCATATAGCACTTCTCTGATTCCAAAAATATTCTATATTCCAGCCCTACTTTTGTAAGAGGATTTTGGATGTGACACACTCGAATCCCCAAATTAACAGCTGAAATGTTTTACAATGACTGGCACTTGCACGTGCCCTGTAGGTAGTGGTATATGCTAGTCATAATTTGAAATCATGGGATTGAATGCCATCAACTCTTTACTGCAAATGAACCAGAGGAAATATTGCTCGATATGTGAACTTTCATGCATGTTTTCAGTTTCAAACTTCATAGCAAACACCACAGCAGCTATCACCCCCTCTGAGCACATGATACTGGGGGTTTGGTGTTGGTTGATTTACATTATTTTGATTTATTTTTCTGTTACCATTATTAGCAGGAATGGTATCGCAAGTGCCACTTTATACTTATTTGTTTATACGTTGATGTTTATTTGTTTGAATGAGTGCTTCCTGTAGGTTTAAAAGAGTTAATTCATTCTGTTTTTTAAAGCACTTACAGGTATTATAACCAGTGAATTCAATAGTGCTTAGTGTGTTATAGATGTGATTAAAACTTTGTGAAAGATTAGTTTTTACTTGGTCTGTGAAAAAAAATAAAAATAAAATATATATATATTATAATTACAGGTGGCAATGCATATAACCTTTTGATCACAGTATCAGTTGTAACAGTATTATAATTTGTGTTACTACAGTTTTTACTCTGAATGTCTTTATTTTTTTGCCTGGTTCTGCAATGGTGGTGAAGTTGTGTAGTTTATCCTCCTGTTCTAGGCCTGTGATGCAACACAGACAATAGCAGTGGCCAGTGTTATGTTGTATTATGTGACTGCTTTAGATTTTATTTGCACTTCTCAGCTAGAAGGGCTGGTTGCCCATGTCTGTTTATATGCATATAGAATATCACTGTATAGACCGTTGTACAATGGACATCCGTGTTTTTTGCCTCTGCGTATTTATACAGGTTGGACCTATACCCACACACAACACTACTTGCAGCTAGCTCCATGCTGGAATCTTGGATGTTTAAGGCCATCATTACTTATGTGTTAACGGATAGATGAAAGTATTCATTCTTCACCCTTTCTTATTGGGCAGGTGCAGTGGAGAAGTCAGAGTACAGAATTATATGACTTGTTCAGCTGTGAGTGTGTGAGAATTGGACAGGAGCAGGTGCCCGCTTTATGTAGTGCCTGCAAGCTGCTGCTCTTTTGGGTATTTATTTAATTTTTTTTTTTCTGTTATATAAATAATTTGCGTTTGAAAGCCATGGACAGTATTGCAACAAAGCTCCTCCATGCAGATTTTGCAGTGCACAGCAAATTTGCGCTGCTCCCGAGTTAGCCTGTTCCCCCGTTGCAGGATGGCTCTTGACAATTTGTAAAGTGTTGTCCCCATTACACCAAGAAAGCTGTTTGTGCTTTGCCAGCCTGTCTCCCTCTTCTCCGGCCATCTCTCCATAAGGGGAAGGCTTGGACGTAACTTGAGTCAGAGTCTCCACATTCCCATGAAACATTTTTCACATGAAAGCCTTTTTTTTTTTTTTCCAGCCTAGTAACGAAACAGCAGTTTGTGTTTGATGTTTGCAGGTGTTCAGCGTTCCAGCCTTGCAGAGAAATTATTTCACCTAAAAAACCTTCCCTCCTGCCTGCATTTCAAAATACACACATGTTGTTGATCTAAACTCTTAAGATCTCTTTCCCCATTCTCTGGAGCTATTGTCACTTTGTGTATTTTTTTTATTTTTTTTTTTTGCTATTCTGCTCCTATTGTGTTACAGCCTTTTTTTTTTTTTTTCCTGTTTCTTTTGGTGAAAAAAATAAAATTAACTTTTATTTTGTTGTGGGTTTTGTTTCTGTGTGTGGTTGTTTTTTGTTACTTTTTTGTATTCTTGCTTTAAAAAAAAAAAAAAGAATCTGAACCAAGCATGGTAAAACAAAATATTTTGGAGCTAAAAAAAAAAATCCACGTGTTTATAGCTACATTTCAAATTAATTTCAAATAAGTGTTCCATCTAAGTCAGTGAAACTGGAAAATAATGCAGAAGATGGGAGATATATATATATATATATGTATGTATATATATATATATATATTTTTTTTTTTTATTTTTTTTTTGGCCGTATATTTTATTTCTTTTTAGGCTTTGTCTGATCCACGCGTTCTCATGACATCTGTTCGATACTTGACACGTCTTTCCAATTAGTAATAGTGAGCATACCTGCTTTAGTCTCAGAGGTTTGTGTGTGTGTGAAAAAACAAAACAAAATGTGTGTGTATATGTGTGCGTATGTACGTATGTGAGTTAAAATATATATATATATATATATATATATATATATATAATAAAATGTGGTGTGTGTGTGTGGGGGATGGGGGCAGCTATCTCAGCATTATACACAGCAAGTATTTAAAGAAAAAAGCTTTCGTTTTGGGAATGATGTATAATGCATTGTGGGGGTGTATTTTTGGACAGACGTAAATGACCTGTAGTAATTATGCTTGCATTACATGACAGCAGGACAGAATTCCTGTTGACTAGAAAGAATATAGAGACTGGGGGGGGTAAATTTACTAAGGGTCCATTTTAATGAAGAGGTTAACATCTGCTGGTTTGGTTACTAAAGAGTGTAATTTTGCATTTGCAACTAAAATGGGTCTTTAAATTTTATATATATATATATATATATATATATTACACAGTGTGTGTATACTGTGTATATATTTCAAATTTGAGATTCTTTACATTAACAAGTAACTGTCAGTTTTATTGTGTGTATATAATAAAATCCAAATAAATGCATTGTGCTATATAGTGGAATGTGTTTTGCCTTTTTTGTGCTGTAGCTTAATTTTTTTCTATGCTGTAATTTTATTTGATCTTCTCAGTAATAGACTAATTCTGTCTTTGCACTAGATATAGTGACTCCATGTAATAGTCAACTGGGATCATCTTCATTTTATGGATGATATGTCAAAGTCATTACTACATAGCAGTAGTTTTGTACCTGACGTTTGTAGGTGACCGGGACTGACGTCCCTGTATTGTTACTTGCAGGTGCTTTGGGAAAGAAACGGGATGAAAGGTTTCATCTTTGCAAGCCTGGGATAAATAGCTGCCATAGAACATTGCTAACGATTGCCGAAACACAAAGTTGGCCACGTGTTTATTAAAGGACCGTTTTTGTTGGTAATTTTACATATTCTGTGCACAATTTATGGGTGTAACAACAGGGTTTCATTATTATGCAGTTAGCGTTCTGTTAGGTGTTGTTCAGCTGTAAGTTACCTGCATGCTGCCCTTTACCTGCATAAATACTCAGCAGTGCAGGAAGGTTCAGTTGACTGCTGTCCCTCCCCCTTCATGTGCTTAAACTTTAAAATAGTTGCCATAGTCTAAGTCAAATTTCTCTACAGTTGTGCCAACCAGATAAGATAAATGGCATCTCAAGCCTGGCACACATAAATGACAAGGAATTATTAAACAAAGCCCTCAGCCTGTGTCTTGATTACCATCCCTTGCATAGTGACTGAGCTTGTGAAAGAATTCCATTTAGTGGCCTTTGTTTCACCGCAGGGGTTAATTGCCCAAAACTTGCCTATGGAGCACAGTGAAGGGGGTCACTTTGTATTTGCAACCGCCTCCCCCCACAAACACACCCTTGTATTTTTTTGGGGGGGAGAGCGGGAGAGAGATTCCCTTATCGTGCTATGATCAAACGTGATCTTGCGTAACTCCTCACCCCACCTTGGCCAAAGGATGTTTAGATGGTTCTCGGCAAGCAGATGTGATAGGAGCACAATGGGGAAGGAATGAATCCCTGCCATCCATGGCTCCTTTTCATGTTCTTTTGATGAAAGTGCTGATACATGCAAGACAACAAGTGCAGCTGGAAAAACGCAGCTGTATCAAGAAAAAACAGCAGCTTGGGGTGTTCTTGGATTTGTTTGTGGATTCCAGCCTTTAGTTCAGTTTGCTTGGGCAGAAGAACCCAAACTCCCTTCATGTCTTTCAAAGCTAAATATTATAAGACGTAGAATGAGAGGACCCCAAATAATCCAATAGGTGCGAACACGATCTAAAGTTAAATGAGATGAAAGGTGATTGCCACCTCGCAAAAAAAAAATAAAAAAATGCAAGCACTGAAATCCACAGTTGGTACATACTGATCCGCTGCTGATCAGATCGGGTAGTGCTGGTATATGGTAACATAGACATGAATAGTATCGTATTCCTGTGTGATAGGGGGTTTAGCTTAAGAGATGTAAATAAGGTTTTATTTAATTATCGTCAAACATAAGGCTGAAGCGTCTCCGTAAACCCAAACTTGCCAACTCTCCCTGATTGTAGCAATCTCCCTGACTCCCTGAAGAGTCTAGCAGTCTCCCTGATTGTACCTTACGCCCATTATGTAGCTGTTATATAAATAAAAAATCCAGAGATATATACATTCAAATGGGATCATTAGTATAATTTCCCTGTATTGGGTATAAGGCACAATGATCCCTATGGCTACAGGCATTTTCTGAAAAGTATCAGTGTGTACTCATCAACCAGTAGATCTTACTGACTGCTTTGGGGCTCATTTACATTTGGCTGTAAATCAATTTTATAACACGCCTCTCGGATGTAGCAGTACACGCCCACTTTACCGCTGCGCTCATAGGTGCTGCTTTTACACCTGCTTTTATATATATATAATTGCTTTATACATAGAAAAATAACCTGTAATTATTATATTCACAAATGTATGAAAGTGTAAGTACCCTAGAACAGCAACTGGTCGCACCACCCTAGTTACGGCACTGCACTCTCCTGTCACATAATCTCACCGATATATACTCTAGTTCCGCTTGAAACCACATTGATAGTGGCTGCACTGGGGCTTCCAGCTGTAATTATGCTAGTGAAATTATGGGGCTGACGTCTCTGCATATTGCTTCCTCCTTTTTTACAGGTAAAAATATTGGGGAAAACATTTTTAAAGGGATGTGAATCTTGGAAATTTCTACTATTTAAAACACTGTATTCCACACAAAATAGTTATGATGGCATGTGGAACATATCCTTGCAATGCAAGCTCTGATGATACTGCTTTTGTTTTGCTTTTCTATATAATAAAATTGACTGCTGATAAAAAAAATGATGTCATCACATTGCAATGTAATGACAGTTGGTATGAACTTTGTCTCAGTGATGTCACTTCCAGAGAGTTCCGGCATAACTCACATCTACAGTCTCCAAACACTTCTGTTATTTCCCATACTTACTCTTTAAATACCGCCTCCTGATGAACACACAGACAGTCCTGATAATTGCCTGATAACATCACAGCATTATCTACAGCCAAAAATGTATAGACGATAGAAGATAGGAGATGGGATGCACAGGCCACATTCAGAAAGAAAAATTGAGGATGCCCAAAGGTACTACTAGTAAAGATGAAAAGAAAAAAAGTTAATGCTAAGAATATTCTATGTAATAAAATCAGCTGCTGACACAAATGATGTCATCACATTTTTATTGCGAGCACATGCGCATTTGACCTAATGCGCATGGCGCACGCCAACTGCTGAGTCTGATTCAAAATAAACTTAGACACACTCTGAGCACCCGCCAACCCTGCACCTGTCCACCGTCTAAACAAGTAGAAAATAATTACAATAGGCCTCCATAAAGTATCAAAAACACAATACGCACCCACACAGTCCAACGCAGTGACATGAATAGCACACGCTGCAGCTATTGTGGTTGGCGCATTACCAACTGTAAGAACTAAACATGGGCTCGTGCAGCAAGAGGTACTGAGATCTTAACAAACAAGAGAGAGGGGAGAGAGAGATCAAGAAACTGATTGGTAGGAGAGACGGGGGGCAGGAAAGCAGAGGAGGGCTGAAGAGATCGAGAGGAGGAAAGAATGAGAGAGTAGCGGGAGATAAAATAAGTGGAGAGAAAGGGGGAAAGAAATAGACGGTTGAGGGGAAGAGAGAGATGGAGTAATCTGAGGATAGATGAGGGGCACTGGAGATTATGGGGTAGATGTACTAAGGCTTGGGGGGGGTATTCATGAAAGCTTGGAGAGTAATAACATTGTGAAAGATAAAGTACCGCCCAATCAGCTCCTGTCATTTTTCAAACACAGGCTGTAAAGTGACAGGAGTAGATTGGTTGATACTTTGGGCCTCATTTATCAACGAGTTTTATCACAGAGCGTGATCAAACGCCTTGCGTATGCTAAATGGTTCTCCAGCCAATCGGCTCCCAACTGTCATTTTTCAAACAGATGACAGTTGGCAGCTAATTGGCTGGAGCACCGTTATCATACACAGTGACATTTATCACTTTCTGTGAGTGATAAAACTCGTTGATAAATGAGGCCTTTTATCTCTCACATTTTTATCTCTCTCTACAGGAATACCGCCCTTGGAGAGAGAAAGTACCAACCAATCAACTCCTGTCACTTTATAGGCTGTGTTTGAAAAATGACAGTTGGGAGCTAATTGGTTGGTACTTTATCTCTCTCCAAGTCTTAAGCTGGGTAGACACTGAGCGATGTGTACTCAGCCAGTATGTTGGCCCGATGATTTTGATGTGCTGCACATCAAACCTGATGATGTGGCATGTAACCGCGGGAGCGCATATATCCTGCATGCACACTGTACTGTATACAAGATTTGTTGTCAGATCGGAATGACATCACTCCAGTGTGTGTGTACCCAGCTTATCTATATCTAATCCTATATGTGACAAATACAAAAATAACACTAGAGTTTTGTGACTATTGGATCCTCCAATAAAATGGCTGCCTCCGTCATGCATGAGTTGCATGTGCACTCTAACTTGGTACTGAGGCCCATAGATGGTTCTAAGTTCTAAAGTTCTAAACGATCTGAAGGCAAAACCTACGCAATTTTAATAGGATACTTTCAATCATTGGTAAAAGCAAAAGATTATAAGGTGTGAAGCAGGAACTAGCGAACCATGGTTCCGAAAACATATTTGGTTTCAGAAAGTAATTTATACTATTGTATTGCTTTTCTTTCAGACCTTTAAAAAAAAAAAAAAAAATTGTTTTCCCCCAGCGTTCTGATTGAGGAACAATTAGGACTGAATTTTGGTATATTCGTATGCATTGCCTAATGCAGGGGTCAGGGAACTTTTTTACCTTTTACCCCAAAATATATTTAGATATGCCGACATTACCCCTTGATTTGAAAGGAAGGAAATCATATAGTAGTGCCCCCATATAATGTCCCTGTAGTAGTGCCCCCATATAATGTCCCTGTAGTAGTGCCCCCATATAATGTCCCTGTAGTAGTGCCCCCATATAATGACCCTGTAGTAGTGCCCCCATATAATGATCCTGTAGTAGTGCCCCCATATAATGACCCTGTAGTAGTGCCCCCATATAATGATCCTGTAGTGCCGCTTGTAAAAAAAACAACAACAACAAACACCTTAATCCCTGCATCCGCCGCTGTCCTGTCCGCCTGGCTGCTCCTCGGAACTATGGGAGAGACGTCATGACATCTCTCCCATAGTGCGCATGGAGAGAGCCGGAAGCTGGAGTTCAGAAGACAACTCCAGTCTCCGGCTAACGCGGCGCTGCAGAGAAGGAGCCGGGGGCCCGCTGGTAATAACATCTCAGCGGGCGTCCGGCTTAGGGCCTCCCTGCGGCACAGCCGGGCATGCATATGAATCATTCTATAGATTCATATGCATGCCCGGCTGTCCGTCCATTACCCCCAGGAATTTAATTTTACCCCATGTGGGGTAATTTAACTCTGTTCCCTAACCACTGGTCTAATGGGTGTATAGGCTCTTGGCTGTTGCTAGATGTTACTTGGCAAAAAGTCTGCTAATCATTGAACATGGTGTAACTCCTTCACCGCAGAGGCTTTTCTCACGCCTGTGCTTTGCCTAGTTTTAATTATTTTTTCTTTTCATGCTGGCTACAATTCAGTCCCAGTAACTTTTTGTCTTTTTGCACTACCCAAGCAAATTTCTACCTTAGTTTACACTTTTGGAAATTGCCATTTGTTTGTTTATACCTCCTCACATGAAAATGACCCAAAAAGTTATTATCATTTTTCAATTGAAATTGCAAGAAAGTGAGCTAAAAGTAAATGTGTGTAACTTCTTCTTCTGTAACCACCACTGATAAATACGCTGCTGTGGGTGCTGGTGGCAGGAGGCCTCCTCACTACCTCTCTGCCAGCTGTAGATGTTTTGGTGCAGGAGAGTTTGGGAAGAGGAAGACCTGGCAGCTCAGAGGTAGAGGGGACAGGGCTGGGGTCCCTGGGAGAGGAAGGGGGGTTGGGGGGGGGCAAAGCATGGGACATATTGTGTAACAAGCTCCATATACCCTACTCCTGCCCTGCACATGCCTTTGTATAGGGGACGTCTATACAGTAATGACAATAATGTACAGTAATCTCCACATCTAATGCAGACTCTGCTGGGAAAGTTTAAAAACACTTTGACCCAAAACAAATGTGGATTTCTAGCAGTAATTCTGCTGCAGAAAATGTCTCATGTCCTGCACACGTCTAACTACATACAGTATTGCAGCTGGCATGTAAGCATGTTTCTGATGTGTACACAGGACAGGACGTGTATAGTGGTCCCATGACTGACCATTTCCACTTATTAAATAAATTATAAAACCCTGGATACAAACTATTACTTACGTGTGTGTGTGTTAGGTCAGGCACAATATGGTAAGCTGGCCCTGTGCCGCCGCCGCCACCACCGTGTAAAGGGCACTACTAATGTGGGTATTGTATGTAAGGGGCATTATTACTGTGGGCATTGTGTATAAGGGGCACTACTGTGTGCTGTAACATAAAGAAATGACAGTACTGTATGGTGTAATGTGAATCAGGGCCTCTATGGAGCTCATTCAGACCTGCTCGTTAGATGCGTTCGCTCGCACCCTGCGTATACAAATCCAGCGCACGCCTGGCAAGGCATTAGCACGCACGCTATGTCTTGGCATGCGATCACTTAGTGTATGCAGACGCCCACCAGTCATTCATAAGGCGCCCACTTGCGCACGTCATCTCCTGGAAGTGCATGAAACCATTGGTACATCGAGCACCATCGGATGTGATCGCAGCGCTTGAGGTTGACTATACCCTTCCGCAAGCACTGCGATCACTTCAGTGTGATTTTCAACCAAGTGACGTGTACTATGACGCTGCCTTTTAATTATGGACGCCTCTGAAATTGCATTGAAGCACTCAGGCACGCCTGCGTTCGCACCTCCACCCCCCCCCGTCTCTAGTGGCCTGATCCTGTTACCACCCACAAACAGCCTCTCCTGTCACTCACTGTGCTGGGCTGTCTGTGCGCAGCGATCGATTGCTTCCCGAGCGTTTGCAATGGTTCGTGCGCTGCATGCGCAGATTGCAACTATCGGCCAGCTACGAGTGATCACATCCTAGCGAGCGCGCTGTCCCTTAATAAAGAATGGGAGGGAGCAGATGTATAGTTTGCAGGGGGGTGCCTAACACCTTAGCACCAGCCCTGGGAGTCCCACTTGTCCTTTGCACGAAGGTGGTGAAACGATCATTGCAACTAAAATGATCAGGAATGAACCACAGAAGTAAAATACAACGGTGAAGAATTATTTTACTACGCCGCTGCAGACGGCGGAAACTATATATCTAGAAGACCATCTGCTGATGGGATCCCGCACAGCTAAAGAAAAGCTGAGAATGCGAAGACCTGAGTTACTGTTACATCACACACCTGTGTATGAATCACCCAATCCACATAGAGCAAGTCCGCTAAGCTGTCACTTAGATGGGGCACCTCTTTCATATCTTTTAGCATGGAGCGGGTGCATGTCCCAGATTTTAATGATGATGTTTGCAGCTGCAGAGGAAAACAGTGCATGGGACGGCATTTTTCCACACACCGACATGGACATTCGCCATACGTAGGCGTATCCTTGAATTATCTATTGAGTAGGCTGCCGCAGCCTTGCAGGAAGGTGGTCTTGCTACAAATCAGCCCCTAAGTGCAGCGTAAGTTTTCAGATTTCCACAGCTGGCCGTCCACGGTATGTGTACTGGTGAACTTTAACAGGACCTTCCTGAGCAGGTACTTTCAGGTGTGTAACTAAGGGCCTGATTCAGACCCACTCGCGAGCGGCTGTACGCTCGCAAGTGGGTCGATGGTCTGCACTGAGCATGCGCACGACGGAGGGAGCTCCGTCGTGCGCATGCGCCAGACACGACGAGCGAAGGACTTTCCTTCGCTCGTTGTGTCCGATCAAAGGGGGCGTGCTGTCAATGTTGATTGACAGCACGCCCCCTTTGGTGGGCGTGCCGGGGGCGTGCCTCCCTGACGGGGGCGTTCCCACGGGAACGCCTCCCATCAGAAGCCGGCCCACTGACATCACTAGTGATGTCAGTGGGAGTGATTTTGGCTCTGATAGAGCCAAAATCACTCCGGAGCTTGCGGTTGAAAACCTCAACCGCAGGCTCCGGCTCGCAATTTCGATGGTCGCAATGGTCACGACCATCGCGGCCATCAAAATGCACGCTCGTATAGCCTGTGGGTGGTGACCCACAGCTATACGAGCGTCCAGGAGGACGCTCCATGAAAAAGGAGCCCGGCCCTCATGCAGAGCGTGCGCTCTGCTCAGAGCGTACGGCTCTGAATGAGGGCCTAAGTATTTGAAGACCCCATAGCAAAAGTTTGTAAGGGCCCCTATGTACCAGCCTATGGTGAAAAATGTATATAACACATGTAACTATGACTAGGAAGATGGGCCCCCCTTAGCTCTGGGCCCCATAGCAGCTGCACCCCTTAAAACTATGGTAGTATCGCTTATGGTGTGTACCGCAGGCTTGCCTATCCTCCCGATTTGGCCGGGAGCCTCCCGATCTCCCCCAGAATCCCCTAGAAATCCCCACAGCGTTGACGCGATTTGCGCTGAATCGCATCATCGTGGCCCCGCCCCCTGCTTCACAGTGCCGAAAATAACGGCATTGTGAAGAGGGGGCGGGGCCACAAAGTGATCGTGCTGCTCCGCCCCCAACGTGTCACCATCTGGCCGGACACGCCCCCCCCGCTGTTAGCCGACAATCAGCTCCCTCCCGGAAGGAGGGGGCTGATTGTCGGCATGTATGGTGTACCGTTTACTGGTGTTTGGTTTGAACTGCATTCTAAACTAATGTTACTGTGATTCCTAAAATAAAGATTGTTGATCCTTATAATAAACCCTGACCTTCCATGAATGCTCCTATTTTCTGCACACCCACCAAACGATGAGAGCATCTCAGGGGGATTGGTAGGGGGTATATTTACTAAAGACCGGGTTTTTAGAAGTGGAGCTGTTACCTATAGCAACCACTCTGATTCTTTTTATTTTTCTAGCACCTTCGAGAAGTTAATAGCTCAGTGGTTCCCAAACTTTTTCGAATCATGGCACCCTAGAGTATCAGCTTTTTTTTTTTTTCCACAGCACCCATGGGGCAAAAGCTTCTTATTGAGAAATTGAGCAAAACTGTAATGAAGTAAATTGTGTTTATACTGTGTGTCACCCTTAGGGTCAGTTATGTGCTGGGTGACAGGGCTGTGCTTCTTTTTGTCCACATATTGTCTGATTGGCAGCCATGAGCACTGGTTTTGCCTATCGCACTGACTAAAAATTATTTTATTTGGTACAGGACCACCAACCCGAGGCACCCCTGCAAGTGCCCTGAGGTACCCCAGGGAGCCACGGCACACAGTTGGGAACAACTGTAATAGCTAGAATCTGATTGGTTGCTATGGGCAACATCTCCACTTCTAAAAACCCTCACTTTAGTAAATATCCCATATTGTCTGGACATAAAAGTTGGAGAGCAAGCTTATTAAAATAAATAAATAAAACACTACTTACATACTGATGTTTACCATGGATTCAGTATGATTTACCGCCGGCCGAAAATCCCGACAGCGCCATCCGGGCAACAGTGAAAATCCCAATCGTCGAGAGGTAAGTATTGACTAACCTATTCTCCGGGAAGCAATCGGGAAGCCGACTCCCTATATATACCGGCAGCCGGCTTCCCAACTGTCTTATCCCGGCATGGGTGAAATGCCGGGCGTCTAGATGTAGACGCCCGCATTTCCCCGACGCCGGCAGACCGGCGCCCGGCATCACGATCGTAGTGATGCCGGGCGCCGCGAGCGGACAGCCGCGGGGGGGGGGAGGGTTAGGTTTAGGGCTCCCGTGGGGGACAGGGTTAGGCACCCCCCCGGGAGGGTTAGGGTTAGGCACCCCCGGGGGGGACTTAGGGTTAGGCACCCCCCCGGGGGACTTAGGTTTAGGCAGCGGGGAAGGGGGTGGTTAGGGTTAGGCACTTAGAGGGGGGATTAGGGTTAGGCACTTGGGGGGGAAGTTAGGGTTAGGCACCCCTAAGGAGGGTTAGGGTTAGGTTAGTGGATACTTACCTATCCACGATCGGGATTTCCAGTGCTGTCGGGCTTCCACTGCGTCGCACTCTGCTCCTGTCGGGCTGCCGCCATTCCCATTCTCCCCCCTAACCCTAACCTCCCCCCCAAGTGCCTGACCCTAATCCCCCCTCTAACTGCCTAAACCTAACCCCCCCCCTTTCCCGCTGCCTAAAGCTAAGTCCCCCGGGGATATGCCTAACCCTAACCTCCCCCCGGGGGGTGCCTAACCCTAACCCCCGTTCCCCTAGCCTCACCCTAAACTCCAGGGAGGGTGCCTAACCCCCCCTGGGAGCCCTAAACCTATCCCTCCACTCCCCCGCTGCTGTCCGCGCCCGGGTTACCTTCAATCGGGATTTCGACACCTGTCATTTAGCCCTTGCCGGGATTAGACTGTCGGGCTTTCGTCCATCGGCTTCCCGACTGCTTCCCGTTTACCATAGTAGAGAATCAGACCCCTCCTTTAAGTATACTGGTAACCCGTCGCATTAGCAATTTGCACAATGTCGGGAGAATACCCCTCTCATACATATGATTTGCTTCTTGTTCTGCACTAACGTCAGTTGCTTTCCCCCCTCCATGTGCCATAAGTAATTCATTTTTTATTTTGCTACTGTCTAATGTTACAGGAGGAGATTGGCAAAAAAAATTCTGTGCTAAATGGCTAATCAGATTATGCCTGTGTAATTCAGTTTATCAGTCATAAAGTTTGCTTTGCACTTGCTGTTTAAATAGTGTTCCGCACATGATTACATTGTAAATGCATTTCTGGAAATCTAGAATATGAATGTATTAAGGAAGACACTTATGATACAGTTATACAGCTTTGCCGGATCCCAGTACCTGGGATGTATTGATTTTTGTTCTGATAATGTTAATGTATTTATGAAAAATGATTTGATTTACTGGAAGTACCCGATTACTGCAACCCCAGTGTCGTTCTACTAAGCAGAAATGTAAATACATACAGTATGTATAAATATATACATATATGTGTGTGTGTGTATATTAGCACTATAACAGAGCTCAAATGCACCCCGTGCTGGCCCGTCTCCTGAGCGCGCCTGACGCCATGACATCACGCAGTGGGGACGGCAACACCAATAAGTGCAGCGATGGGCGGAGTATGCTGAGGACACTCAGATCGGGGTGCATGTCTGGATAGTCTAAAGAACGCCCCGGCAGCGCTCCATCAGCGATCCTGGCTACAGGGTGCCATAGTCTGCATGAGATCCATGGGCCGCATACAGTGTGCCAAGCCTTCACACCTCCGGCCCTTAGGTCCTTCCTGCTGTAAGCCTCATCAGATCCCAGGCTCTTTTACTCTATTCCATCCCAATGGATTCAGTGGCGTCATTAGGGGAGTGCAGACCTCACTGGGTGTCACCCTCCGAGGCGGCGATGCCAAAATGTTGACTCCTCAGTGATCTGGAGCTGGGCACTGCAACAAAACTTAACCCGTGTGTGTGTGTGTGTGTGTGTGTGTGTGTGTGTGTGTGTGTGTGTGTGTGTGTGTGTGTGTGTGCGCGCATGTGATGGGGAATACAGAGTGTAAGCTCCACTGGGGCGGGGACTGATGTGAATGGCCAAATATTCTCTGCTAAGCGCTGCGGAATATGTGTGCGCTATATAAATAACTGGTAATAAATAAATGTGCTGTTAGTGTGCAGCGCGCGGCTTCTGATCACTGCGAATGAACTGGCAGTGCTGAGAGAGTCTCTGGGGGCAGACCAGCATCTTCGGGAGTGCTGGGTACGGCACTACAGTACAGCAGGCTTGCCTACCCTCCCGATTTTCGGGTGCCGCTCCCGGCCCCCCGAAAATGCAGGCAAGCTTCCCGGAAGTCTCCGGCCCTCCCTACTTCCCCCCTGAGAAACTAGAAACCCCCGCAGTGGGAGGGGCCGGTGACGCGATTCGCGCTAAATCGTGTCATCGTGGCCCCGCCCCCTGCTTCACAACGCCAAAAATAACAGCATTGTGAAGAGGGGGCGGAGCCACGATGACGCGATCGTGCGGCTCCGCTCCCAATGTGAAACAAAGTGACCAGCCCCGGCTCCGCCCCCAATGGCCGGCCCCACCCCCCGCTGTTAGCCAACAATCAGCTCCCTCCCGGAAGGCTGGAGCTGATTGTCGGCAAGTATGTAGTACAGGCTACAGGGTGCATGTCTGGAGAGTCTAAAGAATGCCACAGCAGCGATCCTGGCTGCAGGGTGCTGTTCCAGGCACTGTTAGCCAGAAGCAAGGGCCATGGGTGGCCCTGCACTGCGTGTCAGAAGTACCAGTCGCAGACCCCTCGCTATGGCCTTCTCAGGAAGGCTGTTCCCAGAAAGGAATGAATCAAAGTCGGTCAGGTTGCATTACAGCTGAGATGGCAGCTCCAGCAGATCTTCCTTCTCATTTCACAATGACTCCACAAGCTTTATCCACTTCAGGCTGCAGCAGAGAGGCCAGCCCCATACACACAGTAACATGATATTATGTGACAGCCTTTTTAAATAGAATAATCAAGTAGATTTATTAATGGGGTGAGGAGGATGTAGATCTAGGGCAGGACCCTATATGAAAATAATGATCACCACACATATAACAGGAGCTTGCAGCACAAAAAAAGAGCATGGCAATTTCAACACACTACTGTAGTTAGCAATTCAGTAGTGAATAGGGAATGAGCAATAACTCTCTCCAATAGTTAAACGGGTTTCTTTATCTTAGTTGCTGCAGCACCTCTTATATGGCTATAACTAGGAAAAAAGACAATTTCTCTGTTGTCTCAATATACTATACATAAACTAGAGATGAGCTTGTCCGGTTTTGGGTCGGATCTTCCCGCCAAGTTTGGATCTCGGAACGGGGCAAAACGTCATCTTTCACTGACATATTGGCACAGATGTCCGTTAAAGATGACGTTTTGTCCAGGAAGATGTTTGCTACTAATATCTGCTGCTAATAGAGGGCCTGATTCAGACCCGCTTGCGAGCGCTCGCAAGCGAGTCGATGTTGGGCCAGTGCGCATGCGCACGACGGACCCGGCTCCGTCGTGCGCATGCGCGAGACCCGGATAGCGACGGGCAAGCCGTCGCTGTGGGTCTCGCTACAAAGGGGGCGTGCTGTCGATGGTGACAGCACACCCTCTTTGGTGGGCGTGCCGGGGGTGTGGCTGGCCAGACGGAGGTGTTCCCATGGGAACGTTTACCGTCTGGGACCGGCCCCACTGACATCACAAGTGATGTCAGTGGGGAGTGCTTTTGGCTCTGATAGAACCAAAAGCACTCCAGGGCTAGCGGCTGACGAGACCCTACCACAAGGGTCTCGTCGCAAGCCCGATGGGATCACGACCATCTTTTTGGCCGCTCGCTATAGTTGTGGGTGGTCACCCACAGCTATGCGAGCGGCCAGGAGGCCGCTCTAAAATCAGGAAGGACGGCCCTGATTCAGAGCGAGCGCTCTGTCAGAGCGTCCGGCTCTGAATCAGGGCCAAAGTGTGTGTGTATATATAAATAATTATATAATATATACACAATATAACAATATGTACTTATCATATGTCAGGATAGCTGTTGCCAAATTAATTCCATAATGAATATAAATCTTGTACTTTTTATGCTTCCATATTTATGCTTTTTTCCCAAAACATTGTCAGTGATTTAAGTGTTTTCTTAAGGGGTTTCTAGCTGTGATGTGTTGCCTCATCCGAACTGCACCAGAGAATGTTTACCATCCTTTCAGTTATATGTTATGTCAGCTGCAGAAATTGGAACACTAACAAACACCTTCCGGGTCCCATTTTACGGCCTCTCCTCTTGTATCTCTACGTACATCCGCGAGTGAGCAAGTGACTGACAGCCGCAGAACTAGCACTCCAGGCTATAATCATCGTGTAATATAAGACAACAGCAATACAATCAGGAAAAACCTGATTACAATTATTACACTTTTATATTTATTTTGCATTATGTTTTATTACCCGCAGCAGATGACACACATCGATGTCACACATTGTGCCGTTTTTTGTCGCGCCGTTGAAGTGCTGTAATACAAATGGTCACAAATGAACAACTATTGGATCGTTACCTTGCTGGGAATTATGCATCATCTTCTACGGAATAATTATCCTGGTTTTAAATTGTTACAGCACTACCGCGCTCTGCAATATTTGTACAGAGGCGCGTCTGAATGTACGGGAGTGCAAACTGTTGAAGGTCTCAGCTCTTTTTCATTAGAAGCAATAGAATGTGCAATATAAAAGCTGTGCGTTATTGGAAATTTTAAAAATGAGTTGCTTTGTTGTTTATTAGTTATTATATGCAATGTAGTTTATATAAAGCCTGTAATCGTATTACCAGTGTTCTCCAATAGGATAGAGACTCCCATTTTGTCCTACTATCCCTCCATCTTGCATTATTTGTGTTGGGTGATCCAGTACACCCAGGGAGTCGCTTCTGTTTTCTAAGTAGTTACTGTGGGGGGATTTAATTTTTTGATTGATGAGATCACCAGGAACCAGCTGCGCTACTGCGCATACATGGCTGAGTATGTGCGAGCGGCCATTGCAGGCAAGGGATCCTACGGATCGGAAATTTAGCCCATAGTCTACAACAGCTAACGCCATCTGTAGATGGGGCTACATACCGGAGCCAAGCGAAGCCTATGGGGGCCGCTTTTGCAATCAAAAACAGGGGATAGATGAGAGATCTGTTGCGGTCCCTGTACATACATCCAGGTGATACTTAATATTTGCAGGGGAGGGGCGTATATTGCCTGTTTTTGCATTGCGCATGCTCCAGATCTGACGTATACAAGCAGGGCCGCCAAGAGCCAAGGCGGGCCCCGGTAATAGGGAGCGTGGCCTAATCTCGGGAGGCGTGGCCACACCCCCTTGACACCCCAAAAATAAATAAAAAAGATTTGCAGTGCTGCGAAGCGGCAGCGCCAGGGAGGGGGGCACTCTGAGCCCCCTCAGCCCGGCACAAAGCCAGGGGGGGCACGATCAGTGTGATCACTCCCCCGCACAGGCATAGGAGACTGCTGTGGCTGCTGCTCAGCAACCACGAGCAGTCTCCAACTGCAGCTCAGCACACGCTGTGTGCTGTTCTGCTGTGAGGGAGGGGGGGGCGGCGTCGGACCCGGGCCCCTCAGGAAGCCCGGGCCCGGGTAATCTGTACCCGCTCCCCCCCCTCTCGGCGCCCCTGTATACAAGCACGGACAGTGAAGGGTCATATGCATTTCAGTTGGATCCCTACTTGCGACTGAGGCGTTGTAACTGGGTGGTCATGGGGTGGGGATGTAGTCGGCATCCTTGTGGTTGGGATACCTAGGGTCAGAATCCCAGTGCCGGAATCCCGACTGCAGTCTGAATACCAGCTCCAGCATCCTGACCGCTGACATCCCGACGATAAGTATTAGGGTAGGGGTTAGGGTTAGGCTGTGGGGGGGAGGAGGATTAGGGTTGCGGGAAGGGAGGGTTAGGGTGCTTACCTGCATGCATTGGGATTCAGACTGTTGGGGTGCCGCTGTCGGTATTCTGACCGGCGGGATCCCATGGGGCGCCCTCACATAGGCAATGTTTAGTGATGCAGAGTTGGACGTAAGAGTAACTACTCCTGTTTACAGATGCATCTTTTGTACCACGTATAGGCTTGAGCAAGTGACAAATAGCAAACCCTGTGTACAGATAGGGGCAGGTGGATGGCAAAAAACAAAGCTCTGCTTATGGGCGAGCGTTTTTTTTCCCTTTAGTATAATTTCGGACTATTTTCATCCAACTTGGCATTAAGCCCATATGCACTCCATGCTTATGTTTCAGTATGTTTTTCTGCTCAATAAAGCTTATGGAATAAAGGGTTGTCACCCATCCGGGATTACTCCGAACAGTCCAGCAATCAAGTCCTCTGTCCAGAGTGTTCATATCCTGGACTGGCAATGTCAGTAATTCTTTATATATATATATATATATATATATATATTAGGGGTGTGCACCGGCCACTTTTCGTGTTTTGGTTTTGGATCTGGATCTTTCTTCGTGTTTTGGATCTGGATTGGTTTTGCCAAAACCACCCTTCCGTGTTTTGGGTTCTGGGTTTTGTGTTTTGGATCTGTATTTTTTTGAAAAAAAGCATAAAAACAGCTAAAATCACAGAATTTGTAGGTTTTTCTGCTCCTATGCTATTATTAACCTCAATAACCTTAATTTCCACTCATTTCCAGTCTATTCTGAACACCTCACACCTCACAATAGTGTTTTTATGTCCAAAAGGTTGCACCGAGGTAGCTGGATGACTATGCTAAGCGACACGAGTGGGCGGCACAAACACGTGGCCCATCTAGGAGTGACACTGCAGTGGCAGACAGGATGGCAGTTTGAAAAACTAGGCCCCAAACTGTACATAATGCAAAGAAAAAAAAGAGGTGTAAGATGGAATTGTCCTTGGGCCCTCCCACCCACCCTTATGTTGTATAAACAGGACATGCACACTTTAACAAACCAATCATTTCAGCACCAGGGTCTGCCACACAACTGTGGCTGAAATGATTGGTTCGTTTGGGCCCCCACAAAACAAGCTGGCAATTAATCTGTCCCTGCACAAACTGGCTCTACGGAGGCAAGATGTCATCCTCATCCTCCTCATCCACCGATTCCTCACCCTCTTCAGTGTGTACATCCTCATCCTCACAGAGTATTAATTCGTCCCTGCTGGAACCACAGGTCCCTCTGTACGTTCTGGAGGCTGGTCTCCCTGGAAGAGTTGATAATTCATTTTATGAACATCATCTTCTCCACATTTTGTGGAAGCAACCTCCTACACCTTTCGCTGACAAGGTTCCCGGCTGCACTAAACACTCTTTCGGAGTACACACTGGAGGGGGGGCAACTCAGGTAAAATAGAGCCAGTTTGTACAGGGACCTCCAAATTGCTTCTTTTTCCTGCCAGTACAGGTACGGACTGTCTGACATGCCTACTTGGATGCTGTCACCGATGGAATCCTTTAACAGACAGACGCACGCTTGTCGCTGCTGCTTTAAGGATGCAGGTGCGGCTACAGCCCACACAATTCACAAAGACAGAAAAAAGAAGAATATTTTTATTGTTTGTGTAGCACACTTTGAGGGTGTCACCACCCTTTAACAGACAGACGCACGCTTGTCGCTGCTGCTTTGAGGATGCAAGTGCGGCTACAGCCCACACAATTCACAAAGACAGAAAAAAGAAGAAGAATATTTTTATTGTTTGTGTAGCACACTTTGAGGGTGTCACCACCCTTTAACAGACAGACGCACGCTTGTCGCTGCTGCTTTGAGGATGCAAGTGCGGCTACATCGCACACAAGTCACAAACACATTAAAAAAATAGTTTTTTATTTTTTGGAGCACTTTGAGAGTTACACCACCCTTTAACAGACAGACGCACGCTTGTCGCTGCTGCTTTAAGGATGCAGGTGCGGCTACAGCCCACACAATTCACAAAGACAGAAAAAAGAAGAATATTTTTATTGTTTGTGTAGCACACTTTGAGGGTGTCACCACCCTTTAACAGACAGACGCACGCTTGTCGCTGCTGCTTTGAGGATGCAAGTGCGGCTACAGCCCACACAATTCACAAAGACAGAAAAAAGAAGAAGAATATTTTTATTGTTTGTGTAGCACACTTTGAGGGTGTCACCACCCTTTAACAGACAGACGCACGCTTGTCGCTGCTGCTTTGAGGATGCAAGTGCGGCTACATCGCACACAAGTCACAAACACATTAAAAAAAAATTTTTATTTTTTGGAGCACTTTGAGAGTTACAACACCCTTTAACAGACAGACGCACGCTTGTCGCTGCTGCTTTGAGGATGCAAGTGCGGCAACATCGCACACAAGTCACAAACACATTAAAAAAAAATATATTTTTTGGAGCACCTTGAGAGTTACAACACCCTTTAACAGACAGACGCACGCTTGTCGCTGCTGCTTTGAGGATGCAAGTGCGGCTACAGCCCACACAATTCACAAAGACAGAAAAAAAATTAACAATATTTTAATTGTTTGTGTAGCACACTTTGAGGGTGTCACCACCCTTTAACAGACAGATGCACGCTTGTCGCTGCTGCTTTGAGGATGCTGGTGGAATCTAGACGGGATTTGGAACCGAGGACACACTACCTCCATCAATTGTCTAAATCCCACTGCACTAATGGCGGATACCGGACGCACGTCTAACACCAACATAGCAGTCAAGGCCTCAGTTATACGTTTTGCTTCAGGATGACTGCTGTCGTACTTCATCCTCATCGCTAGGGACTGTTGGAGGGTCAATTGTTTAGTAAAAGTAGTGATGTTCCTACTTCCTCTCTGGGATGATGAACAACTCCCAGCAGCAGCAACAGCACTAGGAGGAAGTGGTTCTTGATCTTTCCCTATTTTATTTTTATCGGAGAAAGTTTGGTCCTCCATTTATGTTATATTGATATATACGTGCGGCTAAAGCGCACACAAACACAGAAAATATTTTTTTATTTTTGCTGGAGAGTAGTGCACTTTGTGGGTTACACCACCCTTTAAGAAATGAGCCAGCCGGCTCTTTACTTATGGGACACAGGCGCACGCTTGGCGCTGCTCCTTTGTTGATGCACGTGCAGCCACAGTGCACACAAGTCACAAACACAGAAAATATATATTTTTTTGTTTTGGAGTGTACTTTGGGAGTAACAGAACCCTTTAACGGTCAAGCCAGCCGGCCCTTTACTTATGACACAGGCGCACGCTTGGCACTACTTTGTTGATGCACGTGCGGCTACTGCGCACACAATTCACAAACACAGAAAATTATATTTTTTTTGGTTTGGACTGGAGTGTACTTTGGGGGTTACAGCACCCTTTAACGGTCAAGCCAGCCGGCCCTTTACTTATGACACAGGCACACGCTTGGCACTACTTTGTTGATGCACGTGCGGCTACTGCGCACACAATTCACAAACACAGAAAATAATTTTTTTTTTGGTTTGGACTGGAGTGTACTTTGGGGATTACAGCACCCTTTAATGGTAAAGCCAGCCGGCCCTTTACTTATGACACAGGCGCACGCTTGGCACTACTTTGTTGATGCACGTGCGGCTACTGCGCACACAATTCACAAACACAGAAAATAATTTTTTTTTTGGTTTGGACTGGAGTGTACTTTGGGGGTTACAGCACCCTTTAATGGTAAAGCCAGCCGGCCCTTTACTTATGACACAGACGCACGCTTGGCACTACTTTGTTGATGCACGTGCGGCTACTGCGCACACAATTCACAAACACAGAAAATAATTTTTTTTTTGGTTTGCACTGGAGTGTACTTTCGGGGGTTACAGCACCCTTAACAGTCAAGCCAGCCGGCCCTTTACTTATGACACAGGCGCACGCTTGGCACTACTTTGTTGATGCACGTGCGGCTACTGCGCACACAATTCACAAACACAGAAAATAATTTTTTTTTTGGTTTGGACTGGAGTGTACTTTGGGGGTTACAGCACCCTTTAACGGTCAAGCCAGCGGCCCTTTACTTATGACACAGGCGCACGCTTGGCACTACTTTGTTGATGCACGTGCGGCTACTGCGCACACAATTCACAAACACAGAAAATAATTTTTTTTTTGGTTTGGACTGGAGTGTACTTTGGGGGTTACAGCACCCTTTAACGGTCAAGCCAGCCGGCCCTTTACTTATGACACAGGCGCACGCTTGGCACTACTTTGTTGATGCACGTGCGGCTACTGCGCACACAATTCACAAACACAGAAAATAATTTTTTTTTTGGTTTGGACTGGAGTGTACTTTGGGGGTTACAGCACCCTTTAATGGTAAAGCCAGCCGGCCCTTTACTTATGACACAGGCGCACGCTTGGCACTACTTTGTTGATGCACGTGCGGCTACTGCGCACACAATTCACAAACACAGAAAATATATCATATTTTTAGCACTTGGGGGGAGCACCCCTGATGGACAGAGCACCCCCTGGACAACACTACAGCACCCCTTTAGGACTGGGACACTGCACAGGACTTTGGAGTGGACACAGCCCCTATGGAGAACTGACTGCACAACACAGTCCAGCCAGCCCCTATGGACTTTGAAGTAGTGGACACAGCCCCTATTAACAACAGCAGCACAGCACAACACAGCCAGCCCCTATGGACTTTGAAGTAGTGGACAACAGCAGCACTACACTACACTACACTACACAGCCCTAACTCCCTCTTCACTGTCCACAGCCGAGTGAGAAAATGGCGCCGACGCGGGTACCTTATATGGGATCCAAAACCCGCGAGACTCGGAAGGCGGGATGATGACGTTTTGCCTCGATTTCAGATCCGAGTCAGGCGGGAAAAGTCGAGCCTGACTCGGATCGGACTCGGATCGGGGGGGCTCGAGGGGGTTCGGATTTCAGAAATCCGAACCCGCTCACCCCTAATATATATATATATATATATATATATATATATTTTATATTTATTACTTTGCACTCACAAGATCAGCTCCTCCTAATGCATGTCGCCCTTCTCAGCCACACCTCCCCAATCCTCACCTGTCAGCAACTTTCTGATCCTCGCCCGCTGCCTGCACCTCTCTGATTCTCACTGTCCCTATTTGTGCTCCTACCTCACTCCTCTTCCTTCCCACTCACCTCCACTGCTTTGACTGTAAATGCATTTGTTTTTTGTGACCTCTGCAGCTGCCACAGGCACTGGACTTCCATTCCTCCTCCCTACCTTTCTTTTATAAATGCCCTCACGGCCAGAGAGAGCCTCAGAGTGGTACTAGTAGGTTAAATAAACTAATGACAGTTTAACCTGAAACAAAGTTGGGTGAGCTGGACTGGGGGATCTGTTCTCCTAGACTTCCAGAAAATTATTTCTTTATTTATCTCCTTCTCATTTACAGACTAGTGTATTTATAAGTTTGTTCTTTTGTTTTTTTTAGCCCTATTTATGCTGATGATTAATAAGTATTTAGGTTTTTTTTTTACTGAACAGTTTAATATCTGTGTTTGTGTATAAACATAATGCTCTGATATAGTTTTTTTTATATTCCTTTTCTCACACTCTCAGAGCAGCCTGGCTGCATGTGTGGGGCTCTCTGATGGGTATGATGGGTAATCAGGTGATGGTGGCATATGGTGGAGAAGTGATGGCATATAAAGGGGCATGTGGGGCTTTGATGGTATGTAAGGTGCACAAGAGGGCTGACAAATAAAATGGTTATAACGCTACTACATGACTGGGCATCTGACAAAAAAATGGTAGTAACCCGAAATATTATTAAGCTGTGTAGAATCAAGTTTTTTAAGTGTTTCATGAGGTGTTTGATAGAGTTTCTGACCAGATGTAATAGATCCATACGTCCAATGTTTAGAAAAAGTGTGTGTAATATTGTATGTAGCATTTGTTTTCCCTACTTCTTCACAATGCCTTTTTGTTGTTCTATAGCACAGTCTGATTTATTTATTTTTTTTCTTCTCTCCATTATTCACAAACACAAAAAAATAAGTTTGGCGGTTGCCACACAAACTGCAACGACTGGGTTATCCAAAAGAATGTAGGAACGTGCTGGTGTCATTCTTTATTTTCCAGCCATGTTCACAATCAAAAGGAAAACGTCATGCTCACTTGTGAAGTGGATGCGCACACACTTGCGTATGGTGCAATCTCGTTAAAACTAAACTATTTTTGAAACCACTTTAATATAATTTCTGGCCCTGAAATTCATGATTTTTAGTTTTTTTTTTTTTAACATGGAAATTACTTTATGGGGGGGGGGGGGGAAAAACTATCAAACATAAACTAAAATAAAAAAAAAAGCAGATCACCATGTGTAATGTACGAGTTGCAAAAGACCGAAAATGGTGCACAGAGCAGCCTCCAGGGCTCCGGCTTGGCAGGGGCACCTTCGTTAAGAAAAACAATAATCGGACATGAAGGCGCTGTGGTTAAATGATGTATGATGTTGTCAATCTACCTGCTGCTCTCTAAAAAAGTGATGACTAGTCACTTTGGTGGGTAACCCAAAAAGATAAAAAAGATGTGAAAGTGCAATGAGATATAACAATTAAATAATAGATAATTTAATAATAAGGATGTGATGTATGGAAAATTGGTAAAAAATAGTACTATATCACAAAGAATTAATAAAAACACAGAATATACAATGATTGTCTCTGAGGAAACGGCCGGACGTTTAAAGGCTGAGAAACGCGTTAGACCACTTCTGTTCCACACCCATTTATTGATTCCACACGACCACCTACACAGTACCATACGGCATCTATTAGAGCAATTCATATGGTGACTTTAACTATCCCGATCCAACCATCTGACGGAGGTCGGAGTGTGTCAGCACGGCCCTTTTCCATCACGGCCGTTCATCAGCTGAGACTGGGCGCATTGACCCCCTGGTTCTCCTGCACACGGAGTCCCGACAGCCGACAGCAGAAGCTACGAATAGCCATTGCCGCTCACAGGACGGGCAGAGACCAGTCCTCAGATCTTTTCATAGCGGCCTCACACCAGCGGTTATTCCGCATCCAACTTTCCCTGCCACCGCACTCAACATTCATTCCCCTACATTGGTAGGAGGCCGGATCATTCTTTGGTCGGTGAGATATATACCAGAGAGGCATTCCGCACCTTCGTTAAACCTTTTTACTAGGTTGTAGAGCGGCTTTAGGTAAGCTTCAACAGGTTCAGTTTTCTGCACAGATTTTATTTAATTTACATTGAAAATGTGCAGATTTCATTGGTTTTCCACATAATTGTTAATGAGCACAATGGGTCCATTCTCACCTACTGTTATAAAGCCCAAGTGCATGTATGTTTGATCTTTGGCATTTATATATATTTAACCTGCAGCAAATAAAAATGTGCAGGCTTGGAGCGGGATTCACAAACCTCTATTATTTCCTAGTAATTCCAGCATTTCTCCTTGACCTAATCCTATTTACATAACATAAACGTAAGAGTCATCTACAAGGCTTGTGAAGCAAATATAAATAAAAATGTTACAAGCGTAACCTATTGTTGTCCTGACTGATTAATGTTAGTGAATTGTTTGGTATATAAAAATAACTTAAAATTTATGTCCACCCTCAAATTTAATATTCAACCATCACCCTTCTCCTTTCAGCTAGTAGAACTATCTCAGGTTATCTAATATTGGCTCCGAGCTGAGCCAATAGAAGAATCCTCATACCTCACACCTCTCTCATGTCCAATCCTAGTCAACCGATAATTGCTTCATCTCAGAAAACAGCCTTAATGTCCGGAGACTTTATAGTACACTACACTTGTTTTTTTTTTTCTTCTAAATTTACTAAATTATTATTATTATTTTATTATTAATTATGTTGGATTTCTATTTATTTAAAATTTCTAAAAAAAAAAAAGAAATTTTAATAATAATAATAATCCTGGTGACTACAAATTTCCCATGCTCCAATTATAGTGTTTTTTTCTTTTCTTTAATGACAGATGTTTTACCAGCACTGAGTGCTACTGTACATCTATTGTGAATACAAACACAATCATTCTCTAGAAAGGGACAATTTAGTCAGAAAACACTGCTCTTGAAAAACCAGAACCCTCCTAGAGAGATTTGGTCTCGCTGGCAGTCCATTAATTTGTTCAAATTAAATATTATCTTTGAATATTTAAAGGTTAAATGTACACTGATAATGGGTTTAGACAGCCATTAAGCGGTAATTGCTCCCTAATGCTGTTAATAACAGACGTTTTGATGTAACTCACTAAAAATTGACAGAAAGCACATTAGATTTCCTCTAGTTTTTTTTTCCTCGTTAAGCAGCTTATTTGTTTAATTTAAATAGTTTCTTGCAAAGTGAATAAAAAGGCTGGTTGCGATAGTACCTTTATAGGGAAAACGGAGATTTTACTGTAGACACAGATGAAGGAAAAGATTGATTATCCAGAATCTAGTGCAACTACAAAAAAACAAATATAGAATATGAATAAATAGAATTTAAAATAATTTTTAATGTTTGTATGGAAGACCCAGACCAGTAGATATGAGGCCTCAGAACATTAATAACTGAGCCACTCATATCTAGTGTATACCTCTCAACATTTGACTTTTACAGCCCGGGATTTTCCGAAAAAGGGGCGTGGCCTGTTCGTTGTGGGGCTTGTCGCTAGGCCTCTACGAACAGGCCATGCCCCTTACATCATTAATGGGCGTGTCCAGCATCTCCGAGATGCTGGGCTGCCCACGGGCTTCCTCCCTGCATAAAGAATAGATGCCGTGCACATGCACACGGCATCTATTCTCGCTCTACTTACTCGCTGCTCCGCTATGCAGAGCAGCGGTGCGTGCCCCTCCCCAAAGAAACGTGACTGTCCCGCTGAATAAATAGAATAGATAAAAGCGGTCATACAATAAAATGATGACTAGACAAGCGTTGTAAGCTGAGCATTTTTCTGTTGGTGTTCCTGGGTCCTATCCATTGTGCTGGATATATTGTTTAGATAGTGTTCATGCTAGCACCCTGCACCTGTTACACCAATGCAGTTCCTCTTTCGTGCCTGGGGTATCGCTCTGTGTTCTGGTGCTTCTAGCACAAGCTGGTCCCTTTCTATGTTGCATTAGCTGAGTGTGCTAGAAGCACCAGAGCAGAGAGCGACACCTCAGGCAGGAAAGGGGAACTGCACGAGTTGTGACACGTACAGGGTGCCAGAATGAACACTAGTTTGGATAAGAAATGCACCAGGACTAGCTGCATTTGTTCAATAAAACGAGCGATATATCGCCCAGTGTGCTTCCACTCTGCCACCAGCTAGTTTGTGCTGTCATTTTTTTACATGTGTTTTTTTTTTCCCCTATTCTCATCATACCAAGCACTGTCTGTAGGATTTAAATAAATCTTGTCCTTTTTATAGAATAAATGGTAGTTTGGAAAAGGATGAGATCGAGATACAAAGAGCAAAATTAAATTAAAAGTGATGTGATGGCATTTGAACGCCTGCAACAGCTGTCGACATTGAACATTTTACCTCGCAGCCGCATAGGAGTGCTGTGGAACATGCACAATGTATCCCAGCCATTTGTACTGGATTTGCGCGCACTGCACATCTCCTGCACATTGCGCCGGAATGCGCAGTGTCACATCACTTCTAATCAGAGGCATAACTAGGGTATTTGGCACCCAGGGAAAGATGAAAAATGGCGCCCCCCCCCCACGTCAAAAATGGGCATGGCCACAAGGGGTGTGCCCACTCCCATTAGTCTGGGAACATTCCTTTCCATTCCAGTTTGAGTCCCAGGTATGACTGTGTTTTAGATTACTAAGAATGTGTAGTAGCTTAGAATTCACAGGCTGTCACTACAGTAGCAGATGGCTCAATTGGGAATGTGACTGACTGCAAAGCATGAGGTGCTAAGTTTGAATCCTAGGTATGACTGTATTTTAGATGAATACAGAGGGGGCTGCTTCTGTAGGACAGGTAAGGTGTAGACACCTTTACAGAAGCAAGGAAAATGCTTGCAACAGGAATATTGCACACTAAGGGGTTTATTTACTAAGCCGAGCCACCGCTTCCCAGCGTGTATAAGCCTGGAAATTTGAAAGGTTCTGATTCTGATGAGAATGGTATTGCACAGCTGCAGGGAATCTAAAATGCAAATATAAGTAAGTTATAGACGCCTCCTGCATGCATCAACGTTCCGATTGCTGCGTCCGAAGACTCGGCATTGGATCACCGTCGCTACCGGCCACAATAGTCGCAGCCCTGAGCTAGTCTGAAGCTTACTCAGACTGGTCAGCCGGGTCCAGGAAGTGTGCGTTTGATGATGCAGACCCTGGGCTCGTCGTCAATCATGCTGTGGCTCAGGGGGGACTTTGATCACGAATCCGCAGACCTGGTCCTCTGTTTGCGCAGGTCCCAAAATATCAGACTTGTACGTAAACCAAATCCAGCCCAATGTTTTCAGTGACTACTAATAGGAAGGGCACAAAGAAAAACATTGCAGGCATGTTTCTCTAAAAATTAAAAATATAATTAAAAATGCTATAAATGACTGCAGCTTTGGCTAATATAGACGATGTGCGTAAATAAAGTGTATATATTGCGGGACGGCATGTAAAAACGGTATGCAGTCAGGAAGCAGATGGCCGAAATCCCGTTATAGTCAATTCCCGACTGTCCTATCCCGGCAAGGTACTAACGTTAGGCTTCGAAATCCCGATGTCTATCATTATCCCTATGCTGGTAGCCCGACACCCGGCATACCGAGCGAAGGTAAGCCGGGCGGCGGCAGCGGACAGCCACAGGATTTAGGTTAAGGGCTCCTGGTGGGGAGCTAGGGTTAGGGTCAGGCTCCCCTCCGGGGAAGGTTAAGGTTAGGCACTAGGGGAGAGGATACTGTTAAGCACCCCCTGGGGGGAGGGAATGGGGGGTTAGGTTAGGGTTAGGCACTTGGGGGGAGGTTAGGGTTAGGCAACCCTAGGGGGAGGTTAGGGTTAGGCACCCCTAAAGGAGGGTTAGGGAGGGAAAGAGGTTTGGGATAGATTAGATACTTACCATGTCGGGATCTAGTCCTGTCGAGCTTCCAGCGTCGGTATTACATAACGATCCCGGTAAAAACCTATACATTGTAGTCTATTATGGAGCACTGATTTTTTAAAAATGTGTTTTTCCATGCACTTTAAATGCAAATGAAAGCGTCTGACACTATAAATCATTGTTTCTAATATTACCATAACCAAACATTTAGGTATGTAAATGATGCACCCTAGGGATGTGTAAAAAAAACAAAAAAAAAGTAGAGGTTATTCGGAACCATCAGACGTATTAATGGCAACTGTGTTATGTAATATAAGTTCTTTCTTGAAATTACAAATCTGTTTCTCAGTAAGTCATTATGGGGAAATTATCGCTGGCAGAATGTGCCGCATTTCTCCGCAATTTCCGAGGCCTTTTCCAAAGTACAGCTATGTAATCATATGAATGTAGAGTCTTTTCATAAGACAAATGGAAAGACAGCTAAAAATTAAGAACTGAAAATTATAATGTGCATTTGTTCAAATTACAGAGATGGTTCTAAGGAGCTTTTTTTAGTATTTGAAAATGTTAGGACAAAGCTGCGTGCAACTTTTTTTTTTTTATTATTTGAGACAAAACAGCAGATTAAATATGTATCCCTATTTGTGTGTGAGAGTATGTAATTTTTAGGTCGCTCTGTGGGGATTTCATTGCATCTGCAAGTTGGTGGCTCTCCAAATACACTTTTTTTTTTTTTAATTGAAACACTCTATCTTCATTTACAAACTTCCATTAACTCTAGCGTGAACAACGTTGCCAGTCAAAGTAATGATTCTACATATGACTGATTTAGTGAGGAGAGCGGAACCAGAGTGGGCGGGTTTATGACATGTCAATCAGTGAGTAAGAGGGAACAAAATGACCTGATGGGGCTGCCCAGAGGTCAGGTGATTCCTAGCCAATTAAAAATCAGAATCAGGCCCATTGCCCTTTGCAAGCGGATAGAAGCCTGTGCATGTACAATGTGCAGGAGCTGTCACCTGGTAACTACCTCAGTGTGTGCGACTGGTAAACCCATATTCAGCCTCCATCTCCCACACCTGGGGCATTGTCCCCTGAATTAGACACTCGCTGCTGTTTTCTGCACGTGTTTCACCTTCCCGGCAGGAAAAAAGAATCACGTTAAATTAATAATGAAAATAATAAAATTGGTTGGTGGGGGAGGGGTCAACAAGTAACTGCCTAGGCTTGGCCTAACTAGGTAATTGAAGGTCCCATAGGAAAACTTTGTACGGGCCCCTATGTACCACTCAATGTTGAAAAATTTATAAAACACATGTAACTTTGACAAGGAAGATGTTCCCCCCCCCCCCTTCAAAGTTCTGGGCCCCATAGCAGCTGCACTCCTTGCACCTATGGTAGTTACGCCCATGGCCTCACCCCTGAATCCACCCCTGCATATTCTTTTTTTTTTTTTTTTTTTCAGTTCAGGAAGAGACTAAGGGCAGAAATTACCATTTTAAATATGTACCTGCAACCCGCCGGGAAGCTGCGGCTTACAGAAGTCGCAGCTTCATAAATTCTAGACTTGGTGCAAGAACTTTTTGGGGGAGTAAACTACAGAGGTAAACCTATTTTGATTAATCTCTGTGCTACTGTGCACTTTCATCACTTGAGAACTGTTCTGAAATCTCATTACACCAGTCAAGGGAAAACATCCTGCCCTGAATTGCCAGAATAGAAAAGTCACAATTGAGCAATGAATCGCTCATCCCATTATAGTCTATGGACACTGTGAATAGATTAAAGCATACTTAGCGATATTCCAAAACTCCTCTCTGGGAGCAGCCCGAGAGGGCTCACAGGGCAGAGAGGTTGAAGGGATCCGATTGGATCCCCCTTTTTAAGCCAGCGCAGAGTGCCGGGAACCAACGCTATGTGAAGATGACGTTGGTTCCCACTGGCAAATTCCAAAAACGTTCAATGTTCGGAGTTTGCTGAATATTAGGCTACACCATCGGACCCTGAATAATGAAAGGGCCCATTACTAAAAGCATGTGTAAACGCTAACCTGCCCATAAGGATTATTGAATTCAACCTTAAGATGGGTACTGTGGCAGTATCACCATAGGTGGCACTGGTGGCTGCCTTGTGGATAGAGCTCAGGTGTGGGCTGATGAGAAGGCAGACCAGTCAGGCTGCTATGGGAAACAATCTATGTGGGATTGTGGCAGCCATAGAGCCCAGTGAAGCTAAGCGAGCCATGGGGGCCAGGAGGCCTGTGTCTGGACTTTGCAGGAGGCATTGGGGGTACCACAAACTCTCAGACTGTATTTGTGTAGCTGTGGCAGCCAAGCCAGGCTGGAGCCGGCGATAGACCTGCCAGAAGCAGGCAGAGACTTTGTTGGCAGACTAGCTGCACCAGGTTAGAGAGGGCTCAAGAAGTGAGTTAGACGCCCTAAACAGGGGCTAGGTTGTTTATTATTTTCTGTTCCTTTGTGTTGTACCTGTTTTCCCTGCTGGAAGTAAAGCACCATCTCCTTTATTTTACTGGAAAGCTGTGTGTGCAGCTGCTATTAAGCACCTAAACACTGCACCAATCCACCCTCTGCCGAGCTAATTACCCCCAAGATATCACAGTACAATGTGACCCGGCCGACTTATCATACCGCAGGTACACATCAGAACGATGTAATGAACGATGGAATGATAACTCGTTCCATCCTTCATTAACATGAATGGGGCAGCATGCGATGTCTTCAGGTTTGATGTGCAGCATATCAAATCTGAGGACGTCGCATGCGACTGCGGGCGTTCCCATATCGTGCATACACACTGAGATGGTGTTTATTATGCAGAGTGTAGCCGGCATTAGTCTTTTGAGATGACACTTGGATTATGGGCGACCCGCTGTTGAGAGAGTTGCAAAAGTTGCACAGCCCCATGGATTTGAGGAAGGTGGGGGCTATGGTACAGTTCTTTATAGTCCATGAAATTTGATTTTAGGCTTGTGCTGGGCTTTCCTAATAAAGTCAAATAAATATCACGTTCACTATTTTAGTGCCTCATTATTCTGCCCTCCTAGTTTTCATTTGGGCTGGATATATTCTGTCGATAATCAGTAAAAGGTCAACATGTTTGGCATGTCAACATTCAACATACAGACACAGACGAAATGTCGACATGATTAGAATGTCGACCAAACAGTGTGTCCTGGTGCAGCGATTGCTTACCTGGTAGTGCAGCTCCATCGGTGTCTTCTGGGTCTGGCAGTCGGGTGATGGTGACATCCGGCTGTTATTCAGCGGTTCTGCCAGTGAGTTACGTTCACTCCTAATCCTAACCCCTTCTCCTAGTGCTTGACCCTAACCCTCCAATCCTGCATCCTAAACCTAACTCCCCGCTCCCTGCTGAATGTGGACATTTCACATGTCGACATCATAGCTGACATTGCGTTGTTGAAATTCGAATTGTCGACACTTTAAAGGTCGACATTGTGACTGCATCCCATTTATATGGGAAAATAACCCATGAATCATGTTTTTAAATAGCAGTGATCTGTAGTAACTATTTCACGCAGGCAATGGGACTATCGCTGGAAGTTCTTATCCGCAGTTGCAGTGTAGTGAGTTGTAATTACGTTTCGGCATCCGTCCTGCATATAGTTCCTCCACTGTTTTACGCTGAGCACCTATGAGAGCATCATTGCTGTGTAAGAGGTGCATTTTACAGTCAAATTGACTTTTTCTTATTGATGGGGGTCACATAACAACATTCTTTATGGCTTTTATGCAACTGCCCAAATATTACAGGCATACAAGCAATGACAATAGCCTCTAAGTTACACTGCGTACTGCTTACCGTGTCACTCGTTTCAGATGTAAATATCTAATGGCTCTCATCAAATAACATTTTAAACTTTCTATGAGCGCTGTCAGCTTCCCTTTTGATGACATTATAAGGACAATAGATAAAATCAGCTTGATTCGGAAAGGCTGTGTTCAGTCTGGAAGGCTCTGCAGCTGCTGTTGCTGACGACACACAGACTTTCAAAGGGCCCGCAGTCTCCCATTCACTATCGCTGGGCCCATTAAGATGTACACAGAAAATGGCCCTTTCGTCAGTCGCTTTCCAAGTGATTCATAGTAACTGGAGCTTGTATAGAAATATCTTTCTATTCAAAGTCAATAAACAAACTGATCTCAGTTCTGCTAGACGTAGACTGTTATTATACTCTATTAATTTGTCAGTCTGTAACTATTTTTGTTTACTAATTTGAGGTTTAATAATTATTTTACTTTCGTATTTAGCTACATTCAATTAAACAAATGGCACAAGTGTGAATAAGAAAGTCTAAATTGAATGCATTTAACAATGATAAATGGAATCATTATAACATAAGAATGATAAATTAAGTGGCCTCACTCACTTCCTGTGTATATTAGCCACTATATTAGACCAGTGATAGGAACCTGATACACTTCAGAGGCCACATGACCGACCATCTAACCTACTTGTCTGGGAGACTCCCAGATTTTCGGGGAGTTTCCCCAGAATGTGAGCAGGCCACAATCCCGGATCCCATAAACCTCCATGAAGCATTGACATGGTTTGGGATATAACGCCCCAGTTATAACTGTACAATGCAGTCATGGTTATTACGCAACAAGGGGTGGGGTTATGTTGCAGATCGCATTGTCACGCCGCCCTGTGCTTGCCCTCCGGACCTCCCCTTTAAGATCTTTTGTAGGTGAGATAAAAAATGTCCTAAAGTCCAACAAGTTAAAACAATACATTTAATAAAAGAAATAGACACCTGTGTGTAATAACACTGTTTAAACAACTGTTACAAGCTTTAACAAACAGACCCGTCAGTAAAGTGGGACAGAACTACAGGGGAAGGGGAAGACTCGGGAGGTCAATCTGTTGCCCACCATATATAATTTGAGCTTTCACTTTATAGTACATTTATTAATATGATGTTAATTATACTTTTGTTCTGTGTTTTTCATGTGCATTAAGGTGTTTGTGACTTTTTATTTAAATATGGCAAAACTATGTAAAGTAGGATTTAAAGTAAAAAGTCCACAGAAACAAGAACTTAAATATGTCAACTTTTTTGTTCTCCTTCTGGTTGAAAAATGGCATTTAATCCTAAAAAAGCTAATTTGCAAATTTGAAGAAAGGATGGGTATAGTAATGGGTATAGTATGTATGAGGGGAAGGTAGGAAGGGTGGGGGGATTGTGGCTGTAAGAGCCCAGGCTTCTGTCATTTTTAAGCTCATTTGATAAATGACAGCTGCAATAGCCAAATCACAAGTAGCTAGGTTAGAAACAAATCACATTCCTATTTTTCAGTTTTTCTTATAATTGTGACTACTTTTTTTTTTTCCATTTGTGTGGATTTTGCATTTAAAGGTGCATACACACACAACGATTTTTAGAAACGATTATCGTTAAACGATATAGTTTAACGATAATCGTTTCTAAAAATCGTTCACTTTCTGAGTCAAACGATGAAAGATTATCGTTCATGCGCGTTCATGTTTGTAGTTTGTAGTTCAGTCAGACTTGTCAACTGACCGATTTTTCAGTAAGTTAATATGCAAAAATCTTTTGTAGTTCATAAAAATCGTTCATTACATTTAGTAAATGAACAATTTTAGTAACCTATTTTCGTTCATTTTTTCAAGGGAAAAAATCGTTTACTAAAATCGTTCATTTACAAAATCGTTGTGTGTGTGTATGCACCTTTAGTCTTTAGTAGCAGCAATATCTGGCTTTGTAGGAACCGGGTGACCCCATCTACTCCATTGCACATAACCTGTTTATCAGTCTGAATAAAACCGCATTCCATCTACTGACAATGCAAAGACTTGTGTAAGTCCCATCTATGGCTTTCAGCCTCTTTTCTTTGAAGATTTCATAAGAAGATTTCTCTGAACTCAGACCCCCGTAGTGCCTTCTTAGATACCTATCATTAGTTTGCCGTCTGTAACTGTATGTGGAATTTAATCTAATATTTTCCGTGACAGGTTTTCCGCCGTTCTGCGACATCCGTCCCTTGCTCTCGAGTGCACACATTGTGATCTCACTTACCATTGTCAATGTCACAAATTATTAGCATCATGTCTCTTGGTAAGTGACATTAGCACGCTAATGAAATCAGTATCACCTTGGCAGTTAACATATTTATTACAAATTGATGTTGATTTTAAATATTGAAGTTAATTATAGGAGCTGACATTGGTTTGCCTTCATTACAAGTAAAGACGCGAGAGTGACTGACATGTATCAAGGTATCATTATAGAGAGCGGAAAGTGGAAGAATTATCATTGCAGCCTGTAATTAGTGTCTTTATTTCATTTTTTTTTTTTTTTTTTTAATTCTCAGCCATGTGAATAATATCTTCTGTATGTAGCTGGAATGATGGCCCATTGTGAGACCAAAGGCTCAACCAAAAAATAAAATGTCAGTATTTACGGCATTTAAAATGTCGTGTGGGGTTTCTGTATGTTTAGTCATTCTTCTCGCCTTTCTATTGTATCTTGTCCACGAATAATTCCCTAGGTTTCGGTATATACTATCCCTTCGATGTTACCGTTTATCGAAAGCTTCATGACTTGAATTGAGAGGGAATATTCATGTTTGTGACCGTACATTGTTTGTCAGTTGTCGTACTTTCAGTTATTTTGTTAAAAGCCAACTTAGCAAAAATTAAATTTTTATTCAAAACATCCAAGAAGAAGCAGCACATGGCAACCCCCCCCCCCCCCCCCCCATGGGCTCTGGTTAGGAGAAGACACGCGATAATAAAATGCTGGTCGTGCAGCTTTAGTAATTGAGATGGTACAATAGCTTTGATTGGTCAACGCATGAAAAGAATCGGGAAAATTCCTTAAAAATGTAACTGAAAAACTGAAAATCATCTCACCTGTTTTCCCTGGTGCATAATTTGTGTTATGTTCTTGTCAAGAGACAATTATATATTAATCTTACTTCTATAATGGGGGGCATCCACTAGACGATTTTATCCCTGTCCAACCTCTTAACGATTTTCCCTTGAAGTTTCCCTTGAAATATGATCTTCCACTCTGAAAAATTTGCTAACGATTTGCAAACGATTTGCAAAAGATCTAACAATAAACTATTGGTGCGTATACACTGGGCGATTAAAGTGGACGACTGAACGATAACGATATCGTTATCGTTCAGTCGTCCACTTTATCGTCCATTTTTAACACAAAAAAGATGAACGATGACGACGACGCGCGTTCCCGCGGGTCGTTCGTCATCAACGTTCATCGCGCTGACATGCCGGCCAACCTGACGACCTCGTCAGGTTGCTGCATGTCAGGGAATGGGTGAGAGAGCCCGGCGCTGAACGATATCGCTAATGATATCAGCGGCTGTGCTCAATGTCATGAACGACATTGAGCACAGCCTGCCGGGGACACACTAGACGATATCGCTCAGGGAGCATATCGTCTAGTGTGTATGCACCTTATGTTGTTTTAATCTGTGATTGAGAGCTTTCAGCTATAGTGGGTAGATAGTGTTTCATCGTTTGATCGTTCAGCGTGAACGATGTGTAATTGATGTGTAAACGATTTGTAAGCAATCAAGTGAAATTGACCTGCATGTTCAGTCGATGGAGGAGACGATCAAACGACCAGCGGGAGCGCGTATCGTACATCATTAGAAACAATTACTGCACGATGTTCAAACGATGTTCAAACGATGTTTGACCGATTATCGAACGATTATCGAACGATTTTATCATTATCGTTCAATCGTTCAACTTTATCGTCTAGTGGATACCCCCCTTAAGTTTAACTTGTATATCAGTGTTAACACAAATTATCATATGGACGCCATTGTACGAAGTTGAAATTTAATATTTGACTGTCGCGTTATTTCATTATGTGTTTGACTAAATGGTGTTTTACATGCATGAGTTTTGACCAATCGAAGTATTATTGAGACGTGTGTGCATATAGGGAATTGTTAGAAGTGATTTTACCCGTACTTTCATAGTTTTATGCCAAGGGACTAGTGAGGGGGGTCACTGTGATGCAATTTGCATCTGGGTGGGATGCAGGGACATGCAGTCAGGGGAGGCAGAGCCTCCCATGTCATTTAATGAGTAAAATAATACACAGAAGATGCTTATAACACATATTCTGTGTCAAAAGTATCTGCTTTATATTATTCGAATCATTTTACAGTGTAAAATGTGTTTAGGAGGCGCCAAGAGCGGTGCCTCCTGCTGAGTATAGTAAAAGATAGGAAGCCTGGGGTGGTGCCAAGCCGCAGGCAGTAAGGGCCCATTGAAAAATAGCACCGCTATATAGGTCTCCTAGTGTTCACTCTAGCTCCGGCGGCAGGCAGGGTGCCGGAGCTAGAGAGGGCAACTTTGTGCGCGCGGTCGAAAAGGGGGCGTGGCCATAAAAGGGGGCATGTCTATAAGACGCGTCCCCTTCTTCATCATACTTGGGGGCATGGCCGGCACTTACGGACATGCCGGGCAGCCCCCAAGCGCTGCAGACAGGGAGAACAGATGCTGGCCATCGCGACCATCATTTTGGCCGCTCGCTATAGCTGTGGGTGGTCACCTCAGTATGTGAGGCAGCAGTGGAGGAGTGTCGGCAGCTGTGGTGTCTGCAGCGGGGGATGCTGCCAGTGGGGGTGCCGGCGGTGTTGGCAGCGGGGGATGCCGGCGGTGTCAGGCGGCAGGGGATGGTGGGCGCCATCTTTTTCTCTCTCCTAGCGCATTTTCAATGGGCTTAACGCTGATTGGCTGAGAGCCGTGACAGACGGCTCACTCAGCCAATCAGTGTTAAGCCCGCTCAAAACAAAACCTCACGACCCGACAGCGGGGTCGCGAGGTTTTGCCTCGGGTGAGGGATCCGAGGCAGGCAGGGAGTTCGGAGCTGCGCTCGGATCGCCCTGGATCCCCGAAATTGTCTAATGGGCAATCTTTGTTTAGTGCTACAGTTGTTCTGTTTGTTTCCTCAATGACTTGTCATAAAACCGTTAGCTCATTATCAGTGACGATCTACCTGCGTTGTCTAGTGCACAGGTTCTCAAACTCGATCCTCAGGACCCAAAACATTCATGTTTTCCACCTGTCCTCACAGATTCACAAGTGAAATAATTAGCACCTGTGGAACTTTTCAAATGTGTCAGTGAGTAATGAATACACCTGTGCACCTGCTGGGTGACCTGGAAAATATGAACTGTGAGGAGTCCTGAGGACCGAGTTTGAGAACGACTGGTCTAGTGAAATGCGCACGCACAATTTAGCGGTGAAATGGACAATGAGGGACGTATTTCCTGGACTTTTTTTTTTTAAATTGCACTTCTCTCTAAATGTATACACTAAATTGATGTACTATATCGCTAGGGATGCCACCGAATGTTTCCTCATCTTCTGTATCTCATTGGCCGTGACTATGTAACCATGTGCCAGTGTTTATGGAGAGGACATGTAACTCATAGACTTTTCTGACCCTTCAATAAACTGAACATTGAGTGATGCAGTAGGTGAAGTATTTGCTTTCATGTCGGAATGGAGTTTGTCATCGAGTCTCGGCCTCTGCGTTCTTCACTCTCTGAAAACACAGAAGGTGGAGGCTGTCATTAGGATCTTGGCTTCAGCTGTCTCATGAATAGTGTCATCTAGGAAAATCTTTGATGTTTTTCCAATAAAGGCAACGTTCCCCTGAAAATGTGCAATAGCCGCTGACAGGAATTGTAAATTGTGTATTTGACTGATTCATCCACGAAGGCCAATTATGTAACTCATCTGTTTCTTGCTACTTTTGAAACGAGATCAAATGCTCGGCTTTCGTCTTACGAGTAACAATAAGTATGAAATAATGCATGTATATAGAGGTCATCTATTCAGCTATCTCTGCCTTGTAATGCAGACTCATGTTGGCACAATATGAATAACAGAAGTGTAAGCGATACCCAGTGCAAAGCAATTAATGAGATTTCTCTTGTAATCCATAGTAAACAGTGCATAACTGTAGTTTCTGAGATACTGACTGAGCAACGGCAAGAGATTTAGGGCCTGAATCAGAGCCGGACGCTCTGACAGAGCACTCGCTCTGAATCAGGGCCGGCCCTCTGTTTTTTTTAGAGCGGCCTCCTGGCCGCTCGCATAGCTGTGGGTGACCACCCACAGCTATAGCGAGTGGCCAGGAAGATGGTCGCGATGGTCTTGTGGTTGGGTCTCGTTGCCGCAAGCCCTAGAGTGCTTTCAGCTCTAACAGAGCCAAAAGCACTCCCACTGACATCACTTGTGATGTCAGTGGGGGCGGCCCCAGACGGTAGGCGTTCACATGGGAACGCCTCCGTCTGGGCAGCGCAGCCCCCGGCCCGCCCACCAAAGGGGCCGTGCTGTCACTCAACATCGACAGCACGCCCTCTTTGGTACGAGACCCGGAGCGACGGTTTGCCCCTCGCTATCTGGGTCTCACGCATGCACACGAAAGAGCTGGCTCCGTTGTGCGCATATGCACTGGGCCACCATCGACCAGCTTGCGAGCGCTTAGCGCTCACGAGCGTGTCTGAATCAGGCCCTTAGTTTAGGAACTTTCTGCCTCCAGATTGATTTCGTTTCCTAACTTATTAATGCCCTCCTGTAACTTTTTTCCAAGTGCATTAGTTGACTCTGTCCATTTTCCATCTGCACTTTCCAGCATTTCATCAAGCAAAGTTGCTTAGGGAGCCTAGTGGGGTTAGGGTTAGGTTTGGGGGGAGATTATGGTTAGGCACCCCTAGGGGGGAGGGTTAGGGTTAGGCACTCCCAGGGAGAGATTAGTGGTTCCCAAACTTTTTTGAAGCACAGCGCTCTAGAGTAACAGCATTGTTTTCACGGCAGCCCAAAGTCAAAAGATTGTTATTAAGAAATGCAGAATAAATGTAGTAAAGTGAAGTAAATTGTGCTGACCTGTCATCCTTAGGTTTAGTTATGTGTTGGGGGGTTTGAACTTCTGTTTGTCCACATATTTACATACATGGCCCACAAATAATTTGATTTGGTGCTGGACAACCAACCTGAGGCACCCCTGCAAGTGTACCGAGGCACCCCAGGCAGGCTTGCCTACCCTCACGATTTGGTCGGGAGCCTCACGAATATAGGATGCCGCTCCCGACGCCCTGGAAAGGCAGGCAGGCAAGCCTCCCGGCTGCTGCCTGACCCCCACGTTACTTACAGAAACCCCCACAGCGGAGGGGGCCAGTGACACGATTCGCGCTGAATCGCATCATCGTGTCCCCGCCCCCTGCTTCACAATGCCAATATTTTCGGCATTGTGAAGAGGGGGCGGAGCCACGATGACGAGATCGTGCAGCCCCTCCCGGCTTCGCTCCCAATGCCGTATCATTACCCGTCCACGCCCCCCGCTGTGCTCAGACATTCAGCTCCCTCCCGGAAGGAGGGAGCTGAATGTCGGCAAGTATGACCCCAGGGTGCTACGGCGCACAGTTTGGGAACCACTGTATTAGGGTTAGGCACCCCCCTCGGGAAGGTTAGGTTTAGGGAGCGGCAAGAGGGGGTTAGGGTTAGGCACCCCCGGGGGGGAGGTTAGGGTTGGGCACCACTAAGTGAGGGTTAGGGGGGGGACGGGGGAGGGTTAGGGTACTTACCTGCCCCAGTCGGGATCTCCTCCTGTCGGGCATCAGCTGTCGAAGCTAAACAGCCGCCGGTATTTCAATCCCATTCCGCTACATGTACGTACATGAGATTGGGAAATTTTGTTTAGTTATACCCATCTCATTGATAACAGACCATCAAGAAAAAAAATCTCCTTAGTCTTATGGTGCATACACATATCGTTATCGTTCAGGCGCGTTCCCGCGGGTCGTTCGTCATCGTCCATCGGGTTAACATGCAGGCCAACCTGACGATGCCGTCAGGTTGCTGCATGTTATGGAATGGGGGAGAGAGCCCGGCGCTGAACGATATTTAACGATACATTAATGATATCGTTCAGCGAGTGTGCTCAATGTCATGAACGACATTGAGCCCACTCTGCCGGGGACATCGCTCAGGGAGCATATCGTCTAGTGTGTACGCAGCATTAGTTTGCATAAAGCATTTTTTTAGATTTATTTGTTTAAACTATTTTTGCTATTATTTATATTATTTTTTTAAATGACGTGGAAATGAAAACCCAAGTCTGGAATTTCTGTTCCACTGCGCACGCGTGAACCGGCTAACTGGGTCACTTTTGCGCTTATTCCCTGAGGCAGTCTGGTCCTTTAAAGTGGTCGGTTAATTTACCACTACAGTCTGCCTCGGAGAGACTTAAAGGCAAGAGATTTTCTATGGCGGTGATAGAAATCAGCCCTATCACCCCATTTTAATAAATAGGCCTCATGGACCGGGAAGGCAAATTTAGGAGCCATTTGCATGCAGAGCACTTTTCAAAAGCTAAAGTACACATTGCAGCTTCTATAAATAAATAGAAGTTCATAAAAGAGTGAGCAGAAGTCTGGCTGAAGCCTAGATGTGCACAGGATTCATCGTCAGGGCCTTTCCTGCACCCTGGCTTGGCCAACCTCACAAGCATACATTTTACATTAAACAGAAGAAACTGGAAATCAAACGGGCCCATATTCAATGTCTAGGATAAATAATTTGCCCAGATGTTTGCAGTGTGGTTCTCAGTAAGGTTAATAAGGATGTGAATTGACCATCCCCTAAGAAAGCAGAATAAATATAGCGACAATTCATTGGCTTTGCAGATTTCTATAATGAATAAGACTTTCCTGGAATTGCACCTATTTGGCTGTTTTTGCTTTTTCTTTAATCTACTGCAGACTTTTCAGATAATAATTCAGGGCCTGATTCAGCAAGGATCGCAACTGCGAATGCAATAGGGAACGCGCACGCAGTCTCATTACGATAGTATGCTAATCCACTGTGATCGCTATGCCGTCGCAGCACAACATAACGACACCCACTCTACCTTACATACATCTGTAATGCTTAGCAAGACTACGAAACCATCGGTAGCATGGAGTACCATCGCAGCCTCACTCACACTTGCACAAGCCCTGACCTTACTCAGGAATTGCTAACCTCGTCGCACGCAGTGAGTACACAAGCTGATTATGCCGTCGCAGTGGCTGATTTATGCACGCCGCTGTAACGGCGTTCAAACGCATTTTGCCAAACCTCCCCCCCCCCAAATGGCACTACCTGTCGATCACTCTGCGATGGGTCTGTGTACTCACTGCGATCACAGTCCCGCTCGCAGTGGAATGTTCGCGTGCTGCGATGCGTACGCTTGCGCAGATCGTGACAATCTGCCGATTGCGTGCGTAATCACAGTTGAGATCCTTGCTGAATCGGGCCCTCAAATCAGAGCACAACCTCTGGGCCTGATTATACCCGTTCGTGAGCGCATAGCGCTCGCAAGCGGGTCGATGGTAGGGTACTGCGCAAGCCCTGGAGCGAGAGAGAAATTCTCTCGCTCCGGGACTCACTACAAAAGGGGCAGCTGTCGATGTTGATAGACAGCTTGCCCCGTTTTCTAGGCGGGGAGGAGGGGTGGCTACACAAACAGAGGCGTACCCAAAGGAACCAGTGATGTCAGTGGAGAGCTTCCTGCTCTGTTAGAGCAGGAAGCTCTCTGGGGCTTGCGACGGACGAGACCCTACCACAAGGGTTTCGTCGCAAGCCGCGATGGTTGCGACGAAAAGTTGTGGGTGGTCACCCACAGCTTAGTGAGCGGCCGGGAGGCCGCAACAAAAAAAAAAACACGCTGTGATTCAGAGCGAGCTCTCTTAAAGAGCGTCCGGATCTGAATCAGGACCTCTGTTCCCAGAGTGCTTTCTACTCATACACAGGCTTCCAAATAGTCATTCACAAACCATTCAGTTTCCAGAGCGATCTCCTCTTTAATGGAATTGCCGAATTACGGAAAACTCGAGAATAAGTCCTTTTTAAGACTGTCAGGGCATCTCAGGAACATTCTAAGCAATGGGCTGCCCGACAGCCGTAAAAGTCACCCCCTGCCTTACAGGCTGGAGGCAATGTTTGGGTTTCTACCGAGAATCTCAAGAAACCAATACACGAGAATCTCAAGCAGCCAGATTTATTCTAATAATATCTATTGGGGTACTACAGAAAAAAAAGAAAAGGTCATTGTCCCCTTATAATAACCCTCTGTAGCTAATGTGAGTCCACCTCTCCGATGATATTTCTCAGAGATGTAGATTCAGATAAAGAATCGCTGTACGACCGTGTTAGGCTGATATTACCGCAATATGCAGCACATCTAAAGCTGTGATCCCACACCAGTAATAAACCGGCAAATGCACATTTTCTATTGTGTAAATACATAATCATCTCCTCTCTGTATTCAGTAGGTAGGAGGTCTTTGTAGGATGTTTCTGTCCTCAGCCAGAAGCCCAGCGCTGCCAAGGCAATGAAATTGCTGAGGACTGTGAGGGTGTGTGAGGTTTACAGACCAACTGGAAGATGTCCATGGATTTGATGAGTTTGTTATTTCTTTCAATGAAAATGCAAAGTCGTGTTTGTAAATATATAAAGTCTTTATTCCCATTTATTTTTGCACCTACTTCATTTTCGTCTCCTCTGCATTTGGAGGAATGTTTAATATGGTTTTACACCGTAATAACTTGTTAATTCCGGAGGTATGTGGTACACCCTAATTAAGTGGTGTATATAAATCTGGCTGGCTGTTGCATTTTGTGCTTAGAATTTACATATTTTAAAAGACTGCTTATGGGGAGGGTTTGGGTGGCGGGCAAGAGAACAGCTTCTCAGAACTTTGCAATGGGGAAGGAGAGGTGCACAGAGGCCTGAAGCTTTTATAAGTCAGTGGTTGGATTGCAATCTTCTGTTTGGTTTATGGTCCGTACACACGTAGTGATCTGCCAGCGATACGATATCGCTGGCAGATCGTTATGCACCCTCCCTGGTATGCTGGATGATCAATATCGATCATCCAGCACAACACCAACTTGCTGACAACTACAGCGATCATCGATCGCGGGTCCCTATAGTAACTTGCTCGAATTCGAGCAAGTTGACTGGCATTCACGATTGATGGACAATATTGCTATCGACAGTAATTTGGTAGGGACCATTTAAAATAACGATTTGAAAAGTAACGATATCATTACACTTGTGGATTTAAATCACTCAGGCATCACCAGCAAATTTTGATAAGGAACACATGTGCTGAATATGTCCTGTTTTGCTATTTATACTCAATTTAGTAGCTGCGAAGTGATTGCCAAATGCTCAACTTATGAGATTTTGGGGTAGAAGGCAAATGACACAGGCGTACCTTGTAGTATTGGATTATCATGAATAATGTATCAGCCAATAAAATTGATGCCTTTGTTGTATAGACAACAGCTAAACTCTTTACATAATGTTAGTGTAAGACAGGCGAGTACATTAGTCTTCTGTGCTTCGTAAAGAAATATTTAAGGAAAACGAAAACCACCTTAAATAACTATTTGTAAACCCCTTTTATAAGAAGCTAGTGTGAGCTTGTTGCATACTGGTCCATACAGTTCTCAAATGAACCCTGTTTGCTCATGGGTGAGAGTGGCTACAGCAATGATTAGGGCATGCCTGCCATATATACTTCTGGAGGGTCAGGTCTGGATGCTAGGTGGGTTGTGGCACTAAAGGTGCCCACACACATAGCGATATTTTACACGATCTGGCCGATTCCGACACATTGGAACGACAGATCGTGTAAAATATGGTTAAATCGTGAGTCCCCACTCACGATCACGATGCGATGCGCGTCCCCGCTGGTCGCACATCGCATCGTCAGATCTGCCGTGCAGTAGGGCAGATCTGACAATCTAGGACGCGATGCACTGTAAAAAGTCTGGATGCAGGAGAGATCGTTTGAAGATTGGACACCAAATCGTGTGCAAATAGTGTGGAGATCGTGTGCAGAGCTGCCGGGGAGAGTTTCAAGGGAAATCGTACACAAATCGTACACATCGGCTGATCGTGGGCAGATCGGTATGTGTGTGGGCACCTTTAGACATACTTGCCTACCCTCCCGATTTGGTCGGGAGCCTCCCGAAAATCGGGTGCCGCTCCCGACCTCCCGGGAAGGCAGGCAATCCTCCCGGCCCCGGCGATGTGTCCGGACCCCCCCACGCTTTTAAATAGAAACCCCGGCAGCAGGGGGGCCGGTGACGCGATTTGCGCTTAATCGCGTCATCGTGGCTCCGCCCCGGCTGCACAATGCCATTAATTACGGCATTGTGAAGAGGGGGCGGAGCCACGATGACGCGGTCACGCGGTCACGCCCCCATGCTCCGCCCCCAATGCCGCGTCATGTGCCGGGCCCCGCCCCCTTTGGCTGCGTCACGCCCCCAGCCCTGTAAGTCCGACAGCTCCCTCCCGGAAGGAGGGGGCTAAATGTCGGCATGCATGCACTAAGAATTGCAGGATGCCCTGTGCCCATTACATAATGCGCATTTTGCAGCATTGCATCATGAAGGAGGAGCCGCAATGATGCTATTCATAGCGAATCACGTCCCCTGTCCAGCCCACTTTACGGAAGAAGTGGGAGGGGTAAAGGAGGGTTACCGTCTCTCCCAGGTATCAGGGAGTACTCCCGCAAATTTGATAAGTCTTCTATGTGAATAGGCTACTATGTGATAGGGTTACACAGAATAAAAATGAGCAAGTCTATTGTATGCATACCATAAAAATATCATACTTATCCAAAAATAAACCTTCAACAAAAACCGGGGCAAAGGAACCTGTGTACTTGTGTGTTGCATAAATAATTGTGTGTTTGTGTACTTACACCTTACATTAATAATATCTTGTATTCTATTATTGTCTGTTGGGAAATTTCCTGCATCATGTTCATTTATCCCATGCATGAGCCCCGCTGACTGAATAGATGGTTATTGCTTAATATCGGACATATTTTGTCACCTTTCCTGTTCAGAAACGTTAACGTGTTACGTGTGGAATATGGCCCCTGGGGGATCAATACGCTGATTTATCACCATTATAATTCAGAGCCTCGGAGATTGAGGTATAAATTCTGCATCAGTGTTTTATGTGAGGGTTTCAAGGCCGTGCAGGTCACTTGTTGAGATTTTATATCTGAGCCTATATGGTCTTCAGAGCTCATATATACAGTGAGAACGGATTATCATTCCTGTACAAAGCCAATAAAAGTGGTCACAAGCTGAAAGTAATCTGTCATTCCCAGGCACCATGTGTTATTAAATTCTGTATTATATGTGGCTTTGTGAAAAGCCCGGTCACGCATGTAGGTGCAATATAAAAAAAAAAAATTATCGGAATTTACAGAGAATTTAAATTAACAATCGTAATTTTCTTCTGGTTTATGATTCTTCTGACATTGATTTCACAAAGGATCATTTGGCTGATTTTATTGGATCGGTGATGGGACCATAAAAGCCTGGTGGTGTCGTCATTAGGCTTTCAATGCACCTTATGTTATCAGTGTGTAACAAAAATGTATATATTGCACCCTTTCTATAGGAATTAAATGGTATTATATTTAAAATGTACAGTACCTGTTACCGGAGGTAGTTATTTTGTGGACTGAACCAATCTTCATGACAGCCCAGTATATGAATTCATTTGAGGTATGAGGTACATTTTGCCTTGTGCCTCAATGATGTCACTAGTTCACAGTGAATTGAAAGGCTAATTATTGGTTCAGCCAGACTCCAAAGCGCTTTGAGATCTCCGACCCCTAAC
>JAUIMM010000188.1:637500-755000 GCA_031769625.1 Taudactylus pleione | reverse complement strand
AGTTCAGTTTGAGTGTTTAGCGCTGCTCTGTGGGAACTTAATGCCCGGGTCAGCAATACCATTAGACAAACCTAGTCAGTTGGGGCGCCATGATTAACGGAACGCCAAACATCTCAACGTGGAGCATCGGTTGAGAGTGAGTTGTGTCTAAATCCCTTTCACGGAGAGGACCCTGACGTCATCAGCCAGTGTGCAGCGTCATTCCCTACCATCCAAGTGGGCATAGAGGGGGAATATAACCATGTAGCAAGCCACCGAGCCCGAAGCTTGGCGAGTGCAGCGAGCCCACGAGGGGACAACTTACTTCTTTAGCCGGCCTTAATGGGCGTGAACTGCACTTCCGTTCTCACTCATGTCACTTCCAGGTTCCTAGCATGAAGGGGAAATAAGCTCTACCGTTGGGAGTGTGCCACTGTGATGTCGCTGCCCAGCGCCATTCTTCTGCTTCCACTGGCCCTGCTGGGAGAGACCAGCGTTTCTTGTAAAAATAGGGAGGAGTGTTCATTCAATAATGATCAATAAGATGAGCTGCAGAACAGAAGTCATCACTGGGGCATTTTCAGTATAAAGCCTGAAAACGGCCACAATAATTGAGGCTAATCCAATCAAAATCAATCCTGTCGTTATTGGGGTGTGTTGGTTAATCTGGGCGGAAGATGTTTAAGTTGCACCAATAGCCAACAGTTGTGTCAGGAGTTCTCTGGCTAACCACCTGATTAGCCAGAGAAGCCAAACAGTCGGAGATCATCCATTTTTCACCACCAACATGCGTGGCCAGATTGCACTCTGAACTTGTCGCGTGTTGCTCGTTGCAGAGCTGCACTGCAGGATCAGGTGGAGCGCGACCAGCTATAATTTAAATGAAAGCAGATTCAAATCCTTTTTTTATAGAAACAGCTGCTTGAAAGTTGATGGCCTACAAAATTGCATGTGGGCGAGCGTGGAAAGAGCATAAATCTCCGTGGGTTTGAGTAGCACATTTCCATCCTGGATGCCCGGCGTACACAGTATCATCATTGACTGCACTCCGCAATGTCTGGCTATTTTGCAGACCTCCACTGATATATCAAACAAAATGTGCTTTGTTCAGGCTGTGGGACATTTATAGCCTGCTTTCTGCACTCATTAAACCCCTACGTTGAGTATATGTGACAGCAACAGTTTGATAGTTTTATGAGCCTGCTGTGGGACACGGTGTCAAACCGCTTAATAAAATCTAGATAGATGATTTTTATTGTCTCTTTCCACTATCAAACTTGCCGGCAACTTCCACAGTAAGGTTAAAGTATGTGCCACATAACCAAGTTTTATTCTGGCGTCTCCATATCGAACTTGTGCCTGCTTTTATTTTATTTTAAATGCTTCTTATACTTTATATGAAGATCACTAACATATTTGGCCTCGTGGTAAATCTGCATTAAACTTTTATTGCAATCATACAATTTTATTCTTTTCTTTCATATCTATTTTTATAGTTGTTTTGTTAGCATGTACTATATACAGTACAGTTTTATTTTTCTTATTAAGATAGCATTGCAATAATACTCTTTACGGCATAAGAACTACATGACTGTCTGATATGGGATTTGGACATTGACATATGTATACAATGCATACAAGAGGTAAAGCGGTTGGTTAGTGGCTCTATAAATATTCTGTTTTTGTTGACTGCTAAATGATTGTGATCACTATTATGTGTGTAGAAGAACGGTGCATGTCTGTACCATTCTCAGGGGGTCTAGTTACTAAGCAGTGTTAGGAGACAGACTGAAAAGTGATAAGAAAGTGATAAGGTGCCAGCCAATCAGCTCCCAACTGTCATCTCACAGCCTGTGTTTGAAAAATGACAGTTGGCGGCTGATTGGCTGCCACCTTATCACTTTACTCTTATCACTTTTCACTCTGTCTCCTAACACTGCTTAGTAAATAGACCCCTCAGTCCTTTATCCACTCCACCAAACTTACCCCTTGATCAGGGCCAGATTAACAATGGGGTGAATCGAGCTAGGGATGGACATCGACTTCTGATGTTTCACCCCCATCAAGGTTTTCCTTTCGATGGTAGTGTTGTCACCATTTGATGGCGGATTTCCAGTGGAGGCCGCCATCAATTGTTGTGGAAACAATGGCCATCCTTTGTTAAAATACAGATGAATTCAGCTGTTTAACATCGGCCGCAACGTGCTATTTGCCCATGCGTAAACAGAGTTTTTTGCACATCATATGAATGTTGTTTTTTCTCCATCATATTCTTTTGATACAATGGTTAGTTACCATTGCATCGAAAGTTTCAGTGGCAGAAGCCCAGCCATCGTTTGGTAGTGGTCTTCCGATGTCCATCTCTAGATGGAGCTTACAGCTCCAGGCCTCCACATTACAACAGACCCATCATCATGACCACATGATAATGACCAGCCACCAGCTGGCGACACAGTCGGCTATAAATCATAGGAATTAAAATTGTATTTCTACTTTTCTCACAAAAATCTGCGTTTTTTTTCTATTATTATGTATTTCTTCAGACATTGGGGTTGATATTATATGGGGTGTAAACACCCACGTGGGCATGACCACACCTACACAGCACTGGTCACTCTCACAAAGCACTGGTCATAGCTCATCCTCTTCACTGTATAAGACCTTGAACATTTTCAGCCCCAGGCCCATGTGGCCCTTAATTCGGCCCTACCCTCCATTGCTGCACTAATCTGCCGCACACCATTTAAGGGGTACACATAAGTGGCTCATACCTTCCAACTTTTTTGGAATCAGGATGAAATACCTTAATCATAGGACAGTCCATTTGAACTGCCTAAATTGGAGCAGTTGAGAGGTATAAGTTCATTACTCAAAACCCAGTAACATTTGAGTGGGTAATAAGATACAACAGATTTTTTGGAGTGTGTTGAAATGGTAATTGTAATTCCAACATTATGCTCTAGGGTTGGACATCGACCACGATGGTTGGCTAGCGATGGTTGATAGTTTTTCCATCAATGGAGGAGATCTGTTGGTGGGACAGAACGTCGTGTTTTGTCTTGTTTTCTAAAGGCCAGTGGTGAGACAGGCACTAACCCCTTCATGGTTGTCTACAATGGCTTGCACATATATATATATATAATATATAATATATATATATATATATATTGTAATAGGATCGGGGTAGGAGGTCCCTCTCCTGGGCTAGTTGGACACACAGCAGCCAGGAAACAGCATACCAGTCCAGGGTTTTCGTGCAAGCTATCCGCAGCTAGTTTTTATTGTGCAGTATAAAATGTAAAACATAAAAATAAATCCTAGCCGGGGCACTAACTGAACAACAAATTCACTCTCTCAAAGTGGTAGGGCCTACTGCCCTCACCACAAACATAGGCAAAGTACTTACAAGTAATACATCACAATGTCTCTGAACAAGCTTGACTGCCTGCTCTCCCCAGGTATGAGACCCTGAGCCAAACCCTGAAACAGCCTTTATTAGCCTCTCACAGCTGTAGTCACTAATTAGCCTGCTCTCAGGCTGAAGGCCTCAACACTTGAAACGGCCTTGTGGATGGAGCCCTCCCTTCTCTCTAACATCCACACTCCCAGGACCCAATATCCGGCTTTTACTTTATTATTATTATTATTATTATTATCATTTATTTATATGGCGCCACAAGTGTTCCGCAGCGCCTTACAAAGTACATAGACAAAAAAGTAACCATTGACTTACAATAAAATACAATACAGGACATGGATAAACAGTGCTATATTAGTGACATTAACGCCCGCATAAGCAGCCAAGTGTTAGTTGCCCTAGTGGCTAGTAAGAGATAAATTAAATTACAGTAGGGAGGAGCACAAGAGGGTAGAGGGCCCTGCTCGAAAGAGCTTACATTCTTTAAGGGAGGGGAAGACAAACAGGAGTGACACAGAATGGGGTGGGCTGGGAGAAAGGAAGATGTAGCAGCAAGTTAGTATGAGAGCTGGAAGGCTTTAATGAAGTAGTGGGTCTTAAGAGCTCGTTTGAAAGATGGTAGAGAGGTGAAGAGTCTGATAGGGAGAGGGAGGGAGTTCCAAAGGTGAGCAGCACGGGCAAAGTCTTGGAGGCGGGAGTGGGAGGAAGTAATCAATTGGCATGAAAGGCGGCGTGTATTAAGTAAACGAAGAGGGCAGACAGAAGAGTGAAGGGAGATGAGATCAGAGATGTAAATGGGAGAGGAATGGGTGAGGGCTTTGTAAGTGAGTGTAAGAGCCTTGAATTGGGTTCTGAAAGGGAATGGGAGCCAGTGGAGGGCTTGCAAAAGAAGGGAGGCAGATGTAGAGCGTTTGGAGCCCAAACTTTGATCAAGCAGACACAGACATTTCCTGGGGGTTTAAAATACATAGGTCAACCTCAAACCCCGATATGATTCCCCTCACTGGTTAAGTGGGAAATGGTATCTCTCTTGCTCAACTTCAGATATCCCATGGAATGTGATTTACTCAAATTGCTTCCGACTATCTAGATGTATATCTCATAGTGAGCAGTATTACAAGCTACTACACAGATTATATCTTACCCCAGCGCTTCTGCATGTTATGCAACCTACTACCTCTAATTTATGTTGGCGAGAGTGTGGACATGTCGGAACGCTTTTGCACATCTTCTGGTCTTGTCCCAAGATTAAAAGCTTATGGATATCGGTCTTTATGTTACTATCACAGATTTCACACTCACACATTACATTTTTCTCAATCCTAGCGTTATTCCATTTATCTGAAGGAAATAAAATATTTAGTGAATCCTATATAATTGGACACATTCTAATTTCCACTAAAATTCTCCTAGCCCGCCATTGGCGATCCCCAATTGTCCCAACCATCGATGCAGTTCAGAAAAGTGTACAATCCCATTATGAAATGGAAGTAGCAGGTGTAACGTATTCCTCGTCAGCCTCTAATTTACATATTAAATGGTTTAGATGGAATGAATACTGGGTAACAAAACCCCATTAATCAATTTTTGAACGAGGTGATACTTCCGATCCCAGTTTAAAATGGATTAAGATTATATATTGATATTTGTCAGTGTATTGTTTATGTTGCAAAACCTCAATACTATTGTATTTACTATTACAATGTTTTTATGGTGTACCGTTTGAAGTTGATGTATTTTCTGCTTTATGAGACACTGGGCCTGATTCAGAGCCAGACGCTCTGAACGAGCGCCCGCTCTGAATCAGGGCGTGTTTTTTTTAATTGCGAATCGGCCTTTTGGACACTCGCTATAGCGAACGTCCATGATGATGGTCGCGATGGTCAAGACCATCGCGACCATCAGGCTTGCGACGAGACCCTTGCGGTAGGGTCTCGTTGCCGCAAGCCCTGGATGTTTCTCCCACTGACATCACTAGTGATATCAGTGGGGCTGGACCCAGACGGTAGGCGTTCCCATGGGAACGCTTCCGTCTGGGCAGCCACGCCCCCAGCACGCCCACCAAAGGGGGCGTGCTGTCACTCACCATCGACAGCACGCCCCCTTTGTGCTCCCTCCGTCGTGCTCATGTGCACTTGGGCACCATCGACCCGCTTGCGAGCGTACAGCGCTCGCGAGCGGGTCTGAATGAGACCCACTATTTGATGTTTGTAACAACTTGTGCATTTCCCCCCTTAAACCCCTTTTTTATTCCTGTATACCTCCCTATATGTCAACCTAATTCCGTATAAACATGTATACTCTTTCAATAAAAATTTAATCCTGGAAAAAAAAATAAAAATACATAGGTCAGAAACCTTGGACAAAGCACTTTACCAGTTCTTCTATCACAATATATATGTGCATGTATGTGTGTGTGTGTGTGTGTGTATATATATATATTTCATGGTTATGTATAATTCTTCTTTGCAATATGTGGATGTGTGTGTGTAGTCAATTATAGGTTTATGGGGGATCGGTACGGGATGCCGGCGTTTCTAGTGCCTAAACCTAACCCTTCCCCCTTAGTGCCTAGCTCTAACCCTCCCACTAGTGCCTAACCCTGCCCCCAACCCCGTTACTTACCTTCTGGATTCCGGCGGTTGGGATGTTGGCGCCAGGATTCTGACAAGTGTCGGGATTCCGTCGCCGGCATTCTGAGCGCCGGAATCCCTGTGGTCGCGGGATATTGACCACATTACCTTCCATAATTTTATGCTGAAAAGTTCATGTTTATTTGAATGAAAGTTATCCAATGGGACCGTTTCCCTGATTTGTACACTACTTGTTTTTTTTTTTGCGTAACAAAAATGACCCAGATACAGTGATTTGTGCGGTCCTGCTGCTGTACAGTAAGTATTCAATACAGTAACATATGCTTTTAGTAATGTTACAAAATACTGTATGTAGCTGTTTATCAGCTTATAAATCTAAACCAAATATCCAGCAACAGAATGATTTTTTTACATTTTTTTTGCTCATATAGTCATGTTATAATTTTGTAATTACTTTTCCTGTGTAGATGTGAATATTATTCTTTTTTTTACGTCTACCACGCGTAAACCCTTTACTTGCAGTAGAAAACTGTGTAACAAAATAATTTATTATTATATGGGATGCGCACTTGAAGGACCCGCCGACCGATGTAACGATTTGACAAAGTTATTCCCAAACGATGACCTTGTGTGCACACACTTAACAATTGGCTGCACGATATGCCTAGCCAGAAGAACCAGCTGTGATGTCATTATTGCTGGTTCCTGTAGTCCGCATATGGGTCGGTTGGTTGGTCGTGTGTAAATGTGAAAGATATATCTTTCAGATACAGTATAGGGGCCTATCCATTTAACGACATGAAAGTCTGAACGTCCAGCATTCAGATTCATGTCGCTGAGGTCTTCAGTGTAGGAGCCCAACCTCCCTATCTATTAACATGCCAAACCTGACGACCGTCATCAGGTTGACCGGCATGTTCGATAGATAGTCGAGGATGGTCAAGGACCCTGGGGGTCCTTCAGACACGGTCGTTAGCACCGATGCGCTCGGACCGGGTCGATGGCCCCCCACAGAGCATGCGCACGACGGCGCCGTCGCGCGCATGCGTGAGACCCGCTACGACCGACAGCGCCGGTCATAGCAGGTCTCGATCCAAAGGGGGCGAGCTGTCGATGTTGATTGACAGCTCGCCCCGTTTGGAAGGCGGGCTGGGGGTGTGGCAGCCCAAACGGGGGCGTTCCCATGGGAACGCCTACCGTTTGGGGGCGGGCCCACTGACATCACTAGTGATGTCAGTGGAGAGCTTCCGGCTCAGACAGAGCCATAAGCTCTCCGGGGCTTACGACAAGAGAGACCCTACCCTAGGGTCTCGTCGTGAGTCGCGATGGTCTTGACCATCGCGACCATCATCTTAGGCAGTTGTAAGGCTGTGGGTGTTAACCCACAGCCTTACCACCGCAAAGGAGGACGTCTTGAAAATTCAAGACGTCCTCCCCTCATTCAGACCGACCGCACGCTCTGTGCGACCGGCTCTGAATGAGGTCCTCAGTGTGCACGCGCATCGCTGGTCCTTGCCGGCTATCCACTAGCAGACTTTCTGCACATTCCGACCAAAACCTCCTGGTTTTGGTCGCTTCGTGCAGAAAGTCGTCAAATGGATAGGCCCCTTATGTTGTATCTGCCATACAGCATGGGCGATGCAATATATCTGTGAAAGACGTATTATACACTGCCAGATAGACTGAACGATATATCGTTCACCAGCTGTACGATCGATATATCGCCTAGTGTGTACCCAGCATTACTTCAACTTAATCGTGTTATTTCATGATTGCTGTTTAGTCTACTTTTGTACACGTCCCCCATGTAGAGTGTAGTCTGACCTATTACACACTATGCAGAATACAGACCGTACCTTTATCAGGATAATGTGTATAATGCACAACCAGACGTAAACAGGAAGGTAACTGCTCTACTCCCGCTGCCCCCAGACCCAAAATGACGATCGTGTGCAAATGGTGAAAGGAAGGAAGTTTACAAACCGATCACAGAAACGTGAGGGGTCGGGGAAATGAGCCATGTCCTGCTTTTATTCTCTATACTTCAGCCCTATTCCCGAAGGGTACAACCTGTCTGCAAATGGGATCTTTTATATTTGGTAAAAGAATGGCTGACTCATATATTTTTATCTCGTATTTTTCTCTGCAGTTGATTGTTACCCAGACATTTAATGGATGCTATAAATAAACGTCTACCTTAAAATTCATTTTCTCAGCACCTGTAATAAACAAGTGTTTTACGGGAAATTTTTAAAGTGTTATTTTAGTTTTTTTTTTTCGTTCAATTGATGTCGTACATCTTCAATAGTTCTATGCTCGTGTATCACTGTAAATAAGTGATCTTTATTTAGTTTAGTTTTTTATTATTTTGATGTTTAGTTGGGGTATGCAATCGGGAAGCCGGCTGCCTAAATACCGGCAGCCGGCTTCCCGACTGTCATATCTCGGCAAGGGTGAAATGCCGGGCGTCTAGATGTAGACGCCCGGCATTTCCCCGACGCCGGGAGACCGGCGCCCGGCATCCCGATTGTAGTGATGCCGGGCACTGCGAGTGGACAGCCGCGGGGGGGGAGGGTTAGGTTTAGGGCTCTCGGGGGGACTTAGGGTTAGGCACCCCCCCGGGAGGGTTAGGCTAGGGGGAGGTAGGGTTAGGCACCCCAGGGGTGGACTTGGGGTTAGGCACCCCCCCGGGAGGGTTAGGCTAGGGGGAGGTAGGGTTAGGCACCCCAGGGGGGGACTTGGGGTTAGGCACCGCCCCGGGGGACTTAGGCTTAGGCAGCGGGGAAGGGGGTGGTTAGGGTTAGGCACTTAGAGGGGGGATTAGGGTTAGGAACTTGGGGGGGAGGTTAGGGTTAGGCACCCCTAAGGAGGGTTAGGGGGGTTAGGTTAGTAGTTACTCACCTATCCATGCAACCGGCGGTATTTCATACCGATTCCTTAGTTGGGGATCCCACGTTCCCCAGTTTTGTCCGGGCATTCCCGGTGTTTGCAAAGTCTTCATTTATATATATTATTTCCCAATAAAAGGAATAACCGGTGATGTAAACATTTTATTTTTGTTGGCTGATAATTGCTAATCTGGAGGATATAGCGACTGCTGGCACTGTAATAAGCAACCGTACCAGACTTACGCTGACGTCCTTCATAGACTCCATAGATATGACGAGTTATTAGCATTCACCCTACGAGCACGTAATTCACTTACAATCCGTTGGAAGTGTAAATGCAGACGGATCCCTGCATACTGCCATGTAAAAAGAAATTGGCGACTGTACATGCGTTGGATCAGGCATACGCAAACGGATGGAGTTTGCAAGTGCGTATGGATTGATCCATCCATTGAGTGAACACGATTTTAGTGAAATGGGCAGCAACGATGCAAACGCACGGAACTGTACCTGTGGGGGGCTGCTGCTGGATTGGGTCCTGGCGCCTGCTCAATTAATCTGGCAGGCGTCAGGACCGACACATGAGCGGCGGCGGTGGTGCTGCACATGCATAACAACTAATGCAGCCCCGAGAAGCCCTGCAGGGCTGCCCGAAAAGCAGTGCAACGGCTTCCACTGGAAGCCGCTCTCTGCTGATCGCAGCCTGGACTGGCAGTCCCAGGGGGAGGAGACACCTCCCTCTGGCTGCCTGTCTTCAGCGTGAGTGGCAGGAGGCGCTTCCAATGGGAAGCCACCTCCAGTCACAGTGAAGCCAGTACAGTCACGGACTGCACTGGCTCACTGCAGTGGTGGATTTTACTGGGGGGGGGGTTGCAGCCTCGAAGCCCCTAGGTAAGATCCGCCACTGGATGGAACCCTTATTTCTGATGTATTTTTTGCACCTAGCACGGATTAAGGGCATGTCCAGATACTAATGACAGATTTGACCTATTGAAAACCTGGTTGTGTGACAGTCGAACACATGGTTTTCAACTGAACACTGAAAAAAGGACAAAAAAAATTTGTTCAAATTGGTTAAATTTGTGTTTTTTAACCAATTTATCTGAACGACTATTTCTGGCTATTTTCCAGTGTTTGTGAGCAGATGGCGACTGTCATTTGCTCCCATACATTACCAGGTTTTCATTCCAACCAGCCAGATCGGACAGATATCTGACAGAAAACTGTATAGTGGATGGCCAGCTTTAGTCTTCTGTAGGGTGCTGGGTCAACTAATGTGGGGGCCATTGTGTTTTATTTTTGTTACTGTGGGGGCAAATGTGTTTTATTTTTCTTACTGCGGGGGACCAGTGATTGAAAATGCAGGGTGCAAAACTGGCATGTAATGTAGCAGTTTCCCACACGGCCATGCCCCTTGTCATGTGTGAGCCAGGGGACCCAGACCAGGAAACCGTGCAATAGTTCTTCACCTGTGCAGGCTCTTATTGGCAAGATACCCATTGCAAATATTTTCACGTTGCAAGTCTATGCAAAAATATATTTTCGCATCCGCATTACAAATATGGCTTGTAATAAATATGCTTATAGATCTCCCCTCCGGGATCAGAAGGGCGGGTTGCATAGGTTGGCAAATATGCTCTGAGAACAAACTTTGATAGCAGGTAAAAAGTAGGGATGTGCAGGCTCGGATAGGTTCGAGTTTGCACGTTGAGTTCGGAATTTTCCCTCCAAAAAAATGGAACTCAGAAAGAGGCTAAACGTCATCTTACATGGACGAACATCATCATTCCTGGTCCAGGAATGATGATGTTCGTCCATGTAAGATGACGTTTAGCCTCTTTCTGAGTTCCGTTTTTTTGGAGGGAAAAATCCGAACTCAACGTGCAAACTCGAACCTATCCGAGCCTGCACATCCCTAGTAAAAAGTAGGGACAAGGTTTTGTCTATACTTTTTGTTTTTGAACACTCATGTGTGCGACCCCCTAGGAGATCCGATTGGAGATGTTGCTCATAGCAACCAATCAGATTCTAGCTATTATCTGCTAGAAGGTGCTAGTTAAATGTTAAGTAGAATATGATTGGTTGCTATGGGCAACATCTCCACTTCTAAAAACTCTCACTTCAGTAAATTTACCCCCTAGAGCAGTGGTTCCCAAACTTTGCGCCATGGCACCCTGGAGTGCCTTAGGACACTTGCAGGGGTGCCTCAGGATGGTGGTCCAGCACCAAATCAAATTATTTATGGTCCACCACCACATAACTGAGCCTAAGGATGACAGGTAAGCACAATTTACACTTTACTACATTTCTTCTGAATTTCTCAATAACAAACTTTTGGCTTAGGGGTGCTGTGAAAACAATGCCGATACTCTAGGGCGCCGTAATTAAAAAAAAAAAAAGTTTGTGAACCACTGCCCTAGAGTCATCGCCACTTGAGACTGAACCCTGCGAACTTTCTCCTAATCTTGTTCTTTGTTTTTGCATCAAGCTGTGGATCTTCGCTACTGTATACCAGCAGAGCTATGTATGAGACAGCTGTTGTAGCGTGACCACTGAGTGTTATTCGGTTACTTCTGTTAGAGGAACAGTGTTATATTCTGTGCTGCTGGATCTCGCATCCTGTGGGTGCTCCAGGCAGGACCTACGTCTGACCTCCTGTGTTCATCATTACTTTATGAAGATATATTGAGCTATTTATCACGGGGCAGGGGTGACACAAGCAGCAGATAACCTAGTGCCTGATGTTTTTCCTGAAGTGACATTTTCTGTGTGTTAAGACAACATGAGGGGGCGGAGGTTATCATTGGGCACAGTGCCTAGAACTTGCGTAGATCAAGTCATTTATCCCATTGAATGTTTGGGACTAGCTGTTCATCTTTACGTTATTTATTTATTATTTATTACGTTATTTATATAGCGCACACATATTCCGCAGCGCTTTACAGAGAGTATTTGCCCATTCACATCAGTCCCTGCCCCAGTGGAGCTTACAATCTATGTTCCCTATCACATGCGCACACACATACACACACTAGGGTTAATTTGTGTTGGGAGCCAATTAACCTACTAGCATATTTTTGGAGTGTGGGAGGAAACCCGCGCAAGCACAGGGAGAAAATACAAACTCCACACAGGTAGGCCCATGGTGGGAATTGAACCCATGACCTCGGCGCTGTGCGGCAGTAATGCTAACCCATTACACCGTCTGTGCTGCCCATACGTTATGCTGCTAAATAGCCCTTGCGCATCGTGAAAAGCAAAATCTCCATTTACTAAACTTTTCTTTTTGCAGCTAAAATCAAGCGGATATGTTCATTCAAATCCCTTCGCAGGGAATTGATTTGATCTGTGTTTTCTATTTGGTTGTCCGCTAAATAGTACAGATAATTTTACCATGAGTATGGGGTCTATTTACTAAGCCTTGCATGGAGATAAAGTGGATGGAGATAAACTACCAGCCAACCAGCTCCTAATTGTCTTTTTTTCAAACACAGCCAGTGACATGGCTGTAACCGCATAGGAATTGGCATTACACCGGTACAAACAACGGAACTTGGCGCGAGAAAAAACATCAGAGTCCTTATATACAGTACATGGCCAAACTTATGTGGACACCCCTTCTGGTTAGTGTGTTTGGCCATTTCATCCACACCCATTGCTAACAGGTTTTAAAAAATCAGCATCCAGCCATGCAATCTCCATAGAGGAGCATTAGCAGCTGAATTGAAGAACTCAGTGACTTTTTAACGCAATGCTGTCAACGTCATGGAGGGTCTTCCTTCATCAAATTTCTGCCCAGCTACAGCTGCCCCCAGTCACCTGCAAGAGCTGTTATTGTGCAAATCTGTAGGCTATACATGCTCACTGAATGGGGCCACCAAATGCTGAATTGTGTTTCATGTTTGTCGTTGGTTACAGTATAGTACAGGTTGAGTCTCCGATATCCAAAATGCTTGGGACCAGGGGTATTTTGGATAACGGAATATTCCGTATTTTGGAATATTTGCATATCATAATGAAATATCTGGGATATTTGGATATGGGAGACTCAACCTGTACTCACTACCGAGTTCCATACTGCCTCTGGAAGCAATGTCCACAGAAGAAGTTTTCATCAGGAGCTTCATAGATTGGATTTTCATGGCTGAGTAACCGCACAAAAGCCTCAGGTCACCTTGTGCAGTGCCAAGCATCGGCTGGAGCAGTGTAAAGCACGATGCCATTGGGTTCTGGAGCAGTAGAAACACACTCTCTGGATTTCACCATCTGGGAGTCTGACGCACAAATCTGGGTTTTGAAAATGCCAGGAGAACATGTCCTGTCCGAATGTAAACTGGAAAGTTTGGTGGAGGAGGAATAACGGTCTGGAGCACTTTTATCATGATTTAGCCTTGGCCACTTGGTTTCATTGAAGTCATGGCCGGACTGGCCACCTGGCTAATGCCCGATGGGCCGGACCAGCCGCCTGAAGGTCTGGCCGAGCAGCTCCTCCTCCTGGCGCGCTGCCGAGGCGGCACGCCTGCATGACAACCATATGGGAAGGCCCTTTCCTGTATCGGTATAGCAATGTCCCTGGTGTACAAGGTCCATCATAAAATGATTTTCCCACTTGATTGACCTTCACAGAGGCCTGACCTCAACTGCATGAAGCACCTGTGGGATGAATTGGAAAGCCAACTATGAGCCAGGAATTATCACCCAGCATCAGTACTGCTGAGGCTCTTGTGGATGAATGGATGATAATCCCAACAGTCATGTTCCAAAATCTAGCGAGAAGAATTCACAGAAGATAGGTTATTCTTTGTTGCTATAAATAGTATCCCATCAGACCCGCTGGATATGGAACAAATGTTTAACGTGCATGTGTGAGTATGGTTTGGTGTCTAAATACTTTTGGCCATGTAAGGGGGGGGGGGTGTCTATTCACTGCGTTCCATTGTTTGTAGGTTGCTGTGTAAATGTAATAAGCTGTAGCTGTGTAAATATAATATGCTGCCAAACAATAATTACATATCCATTTAGCCATAAAATAAGACCTGTTTCAATATGTCATAATTATACCTTTGATTTGCTGCAGATGACACTCTTGTCAGGTTTGTTTTATGTATTTGCATAGTAGTCTCTTCATACCGTGTAATCTATATTTTCCACTACACAGTTACTATCGGTTTAGTTTAAAATGAATATTATCGGTGTTGTATAGATCAGGAAAACTAACTATGCGGGGAAAACAAGCCCAGCTTGATGTACACACACAGCCATTCACCTGTGTGCTGGACATTTACATTTATTTAGCGAATACCAATTTAGGTTTCAGACTACATTTTGCAAACTCTGTAACATCCTCACTTGTTGTACACCTTTATAAAAAATTACGTGTATGAAATTTTTTTGTTTTTAAAGCTGCATTTCACTTGGGTCAAGGCACAGGTATATGTCACAGTGAATATGTATAATAGGTTTACAAACACCAGGTGCTAAGTCTACTTTTAGTACAGTAATAAAGCAGAGATCAATGGGCTCTCCAAGAGCTAATGGTTCTGTAGTGGAGATTCCTTGTTCCTTGGGCCTGATTCAGACCCACTCGCGAGCGGCTGTCCGCTCGCAAGTGGGTCGATGGTCTGCACTGAGCATGCGCACGACGGAGGGAGCTCCGTCGTGCGCATGCGCCAGACACGACGAGCGAAGCACTTTCCTTCGCTCGTTGTGTCCGATCAAAGGGGGCGTGCTGTCAATGTTGATTGACAGCACGCCCCCTTTGGTGGGCGTGCCGGGGGCGTGCCTCCCTGACGGGGGCGTTCCCACGGGAACGCCTCCCGTCAGAAGCCGGCCCACTGACATCACTAGTGATGTCAGTGGGGGTGATTTTGGCTCTGATAGAGCCAAAATCACTCCGGAGCTTGCGGTTGAAAACCTCAACCGCAGGCTCCGGCTCGCAATTTCGATGGTCGCGATGGTCACGACCATCGCGGCCATCAAAATGCACGCTCGTATAGCCTGTGGGTGGTGACCCACAGCTATACGAGCGTCCAGGAGGACGCTCCATGAAAATGGAGCCCGGCCCTCATGCAGAGCGTGCGCTCTGCTCAGAGCGTACGGCTCTGAATGAGGGCCCTTATCCTCTATCAGCCCTTTCAGGGTACAATACTTTATCTTGGAGCCATTCTTCACGGCTGTTGAAGATTTAGGGGCAAGTGTAATAGCCTGCGAGATGCAGACACTGGTCAGTTCCCGACGATCCTACCCAATGTTTTAAAAGGCAATCATTTAAAAAGGCAAAACCAACCTGGTTTTGCCTTTCAAATGATTTCCCCTTTAAAACATCAAGCAGACTCGCCAGGAACTCGCTGATAAATGCATTGTGCAGGCTATTACATTTACAGGATGGGGACGGGATGCCGGCGGTCAGAATCCCTACGGTTAGGATACTGACGCCCATCGGTAGGTATCCTAACCCTCCCTGCCTCCCTACCCTAAGCCTCCCTCCCCGGTGCCTAAAGCTAACCTCCAGCCTAGTGCCTAAACCTAACCTCCACCTCCCTGCACCTCAACCCTCCCCCCTTCGTGCCTAACCCCTAACCCTCCTCCTAACCCCGCTACTTACCTTTGGGCTGCCGGTGGTCAGGATTCTGACAGGTGACGGGATTTCAGTGCCAGCATTCTGACCGCCGGAATCTCTGCGGCCGGGATATTGGACGTATCCCACATTTACCTCTTAGACTTCTACTTCAAAAGGGCCTTTGTTTAGAGAATTGTATTCACTCTTTTCTTCTTGTCCCTAAACCCTGCGGTTCTATGATTGTCTCGATGGTGACACTTGCTTTCTACCGCACTTAAATGGTTGCTTTCTACGTATAGGCATCAATCAGTGATGGTTAACAACCACCAATGGTTTTATACTGATGGCAAATAGGGTTGCCTTGAATGAATGTTCGCTTATGGTGAACATTGGAAGTGAAGGTTTGATAGGCAGATGGTGGCTGCAGTCTGAACTTGCGCTGCTGAGGGCCATCAATGGACCAATGGTTAAAAAGTATAAAAACTATTGACAGTCAATTAGGGCTCTATTTACTACAATCCGCATGTTAAATGCGGATTGTAGTGTGATATTACCGAGTGAATTCGCATTGCGAATTCAGGCAATATCACAGGGATTTACTATAAATCCCTTGCAGGGACAGAGCTTGCGATAAAGCTCTGTCCCTGCGGATCCCATCCGCACTCTAGTCGCGGTATTTTCGGAAAAAAGTACCGCGACTAAGAGCCCGCGCATGCGCCGACCGACCACCCCTACTACCCCCCCACCGATGCTAAGCCCCGCCCCCCGTGATCCCGGACCCCTGTGACCCCCCCTCCCCCCCCCGCGACCCCCCTCCCTTCATTACACTTACTTGCATCCTCCTGGCCTCCGGTGATCTTCTCCGGGCTTCCCGATCAGGTGATCTACCATACTGCACTGGGGCCCAATCACCTGATGACCGGGCAGCAGTGTACTATGGGAGACCAGCTGACCGGAGAGGATTCAGGTAAGTAAAAAAAAAATGTTTAATTTTTTTTTTTCTTTTTTTTACAGTAATCAGCTTGCGGTCTGCTTAGACCACACAGCTGATTACTGGTACCGGCTCCTGCCTCTGCTCTCCCCGTTAGAGCAGAGTGGGAGCCCGGTAACCGGGGGAGACCCTGGATAACGCCACCTCCAGGTGGCGTTATTATCACAGGGCTTCCCCCGGTATTTTTTTACAATTTATTTTTAGTAACTGTGGTCGGATCACATTTCCCATTACAATTATGGGAAATGCGATCTGCTTTACTAAAAATAAGTGATACTGGGGGTTGGAGTACAATTTTACTAATTCTACTCCAATTGCCCTGTAATAACTACAGGTGATACTAAAATAATGTGAAAAGGGTGTGAAAACACCCTTTTTCACTTTATTTTAGTAAAAATAATGTTAATAAATAGAGCCCAAAGTGTTCACTCTACCTCCGGCGGCAGGCAGGGCCCTGGAGCTAGAGAGGGCAACCATGTGTGTGCGCCGTCCGAAAAGGGTGGTCATGAAAAGGGGGCGTGTCTATAAGACGCGTCCCCTTTTCGTCATACTTGGGGGTGTGCCCGGCACTTACAGACACGCCGGGCAGCCCCCAAGCGCTGCACAAAGGGAGAATAGATGCCGGGCGCATGTGCCCGGCGTCTATTCTCTGGCGGTGACCGGGTCACCGAACATTTTTCCACCCGCGGGACAACACTGCGTCCTGCGGGTGAAGACGGTACCCGCAGGCTGTGAGGGCAGGGTGCTTTTTGCACTCCAGAAGGAGGGCAGGGCGCCGTGCCTCGCCAAAACAGCCTAGTGGGAACGCATTCTATTGAATTTAGGTGCAGCCCACAAAAGGTGTGTCTTCAGGAACATTAACCGAGCAGTGGAGATGGCACATACAAGACGTCACTGCACGTATATGATGGACCCTCAGACAAGCAACTTTTTTTTTTTACAGACTGGGTTTCACTCAGTGTCGGACTGGGGCGTGAAGGGCCCACCAAGGTAATGCAGTGATAGGGACCCATACTTAGGGGTGTGACCAGCCTCCAGAGGGGGTGTGGCCAGCCTCCAGAGGGGGTGTGGCCAGCCTCCACAGGGGCTTGGCTAACCATTAGAGAGGGCATGGTCTGGACCCCATTAAAAATATAAAAATATATATAGTAAATACTGTTAGTGCATGTAAGATAATGTACCAGCTTAATAAAAGCAATGCATTGTAGAAAACACACCATAGACCTGTGCAGTATAATGTAACATATGTATGTTACACAGTGCACAGTCTAGAACCTTATCCCTAGAGGAAGGAGTGGGGCCCACCTGGGGTTTCCCCTGTACCCCTGTGGGTCAGTCCAACCCTGGTTTCACTTGGTTCCATCCAAAATGAATTTGCAGCTTTGGGTTGCATTATCCTTTTACTGCAACTGGAACATCACTTCAGTCAAATGTTGTTTTTCCCTATGCGATCCCAAAATGTTTTCATCTGTTTCTGTGGCGCAAGTCTTTGTTTTTGTTCATCACAACAGCACCGGTTTGTTATTTGTCGTGGTGTCTGTTTAGCCAAAATGTGTCACTTTTAGCAGAACAGTGTCGCACTCTCTGTTCCGAGTGCAGAATTACTTCTCAATAAGTGGAACTTGTGTTTTATCTCGTTACTGCAGATTCCTAAATAAAGTCATAAAAAGTTACCCTGCGTCATAGTGGCATTGTCTGCTGCGTTTAATGGCGCAGATTGTTTGATTGGTGTTTATTAAAAACCGTCACGCATAAAAAACTTCAGCATTTTCCCTATAATAATCCCCCACAGTTACTGTCCCTGTCGGTTGTTTAACTGTTATCCGTGAGGACTTGACTTTTATTACGGGTTTAATTTACAGATGAGCGTTTCAGTTCTGCTGGTTACTGTTCGCCAAGTTAGCTCAAGTTCGAATTTCCGTTATCGGCTATCCAATAAGATGTCATTTTGAAAGTAACCGAGTAGAATCAAACCGCTCATTTCTAATTTAAATGTAAATCGGACTTCTCACTGTCATGTCAATGTATCAAGCAGTGATACATTGAGTTTTTGGGGTCTGTTTTTAGTACATTGCCACGCAACGACATCCAGCATCTGGATACGGGATATCTCTTAGCGCAGAGGAATGTGAGCTGTTGATACATCTCACCATTTACTGTATATATTAGATTCCTCAAAAAAAAAAAAAGAGATGCCACACAGACTGATGCCATACAGAACGATCCAGAGCAATACTTCAGAAGGAACATATCACAATATTGATGCCACTGGCACACCCTCCCCCAACCCAGCCCCCACCCCAGGCTTAGCCTTAAAAACTGACAAGGTCTTACTTCCCTCTGAAATATAGAATCCACTGACATCAATTTCTTTCCCTTTTTATGATATGTGATACGCGATTATCAGAGGTAGGATGAAAGCACAAAGCCTTGCCGTTTCCAGCTGTTTTTCATCTGCAATCACTGCTTTTATTTTTTTTCCTGGAGAAGATGCTTCTTTCTTAAAGTGTTTTTAATCTGCAAACAGTTTTCTCAGTTTATCCTGCAATTGTAAAATGTGTTCCCTGCAGGTCATATCTGTCTCTTTTAAAATCCAGCCTGCCCTTTTCTGAAGCTGTGCATGCTCCTCTACAGAACAAACAAGGCTTTCCAAAGCACCTCTAACTAGGTGCACAGACCAATAAAGCTTTTATGTATATATGTAAGTACAGACATTCTCCCAGTCACAGTGGTTAAATATGGTTGGTTAGAGGCCCATAACTTTCTGTCTTAGACAACGCTCTTTGGCAGAAAAAGACAAGAGAGTGAATTCTGGAGCGGAGAAGTCTCTACTTTTAGGAATGTTAAAGGAATAGGCCACATACAGTATGTTCCACTCTGCTGGAATTTCCGGGAGACTGGCGAATTCCAGTGATGCGGACGGGGTGGGGGCGCCAGGCTGTGGTTTGCTGTGAATCGCTATGATCACCTGTATGTATCATACTATGATGTATAGTAAATTATCGGAGGCGCGGGCTTGCTGGGAGGTGTGATCAATTTGATGTGGCCACGCCCCTCCTGAGTTTTTATGCCTTCTAAAGAAATCTGTATGATTCACCGCTGGTCGCATGGCCGGCGGTTCAAGTCCCAGCAGCGGCAGCCCGACAGAGGAGGAAAATCCTGATTGTCCCCAGGTAAGTATAAACTAACCTAATTTTACCCCCTAACCCTCCTTTAGGGTGCCTAACCATAACCTACCCCCCTCTGCCTAACCCTAATCCTCCCCTCTAAGTGCCTAAATCTAATCCACCCTTCCCCGCCGCCTAAACTTAAGTCCCCCCCGGGGGGTGCTTAACCCTAGGTCCCCCCCGGGGGTGCCTAACCCTAACTCTACCTCCCCCTAGCCTAACCCTAACCTCCCAGGGGGGTGCTTAACCCTAAGTCCCCCTCGGGAGCCCTAAACCTAATCCTCCGCCCCCCCCCCCGCGCGGCTGTCCGCGCCTGGCATCCCTTCGATCAGGATGCAGGGCGTCGGTAAAATGACAGGCGTCTAGATTTAGACGCCTGTCATTTAACCCTCGGCGGGATTCCGTCCGCCCGCTTTGTAAACGTATACCCTTCTAAAGCCTCATGGCCTTCCCAGTGGTGGGGCCCGTCCTATGTCTCAGCGGCCCTATCTATTTTGAAAATGTATCTATGCCTATTTCACATACTGTTTTGTGTAGCCCCCCTTGACGAGTGGGTCTATCTCTTACGTCCCACCCACTTCCTAGTGATTTGAGCAGGATGCGGAAAATAATACAGCAATTTGCGGGTCAATATTAAGGGGCCGGGGCTGATTCTTTAAGAATTGCGTCATTTTGGCTCCACCCCCTACCCATGGATCCACTATTTCTGACAATTTGCAGTTATGGGGCGGGGCCTGATGATGTAAAGAAAGAGCCCGGCCCCACCCCCAGAGTCTTCACCTGCATCTCCTCTCCGGGCTTTTCCTAGAGAGGAGAAAGCAGAAGTCAGTAAGTTTGCTAATTCAGTACTACGGACACAGCACAGCCTGTCTGCATATCATGTCTCCCTTTTCATTGATCTCATGGACCGTTCCATACACCATTGGTTCCCAAACTGTGCGCCGTGGCACCCTAGGGTGCATCGAGACACTTGCAGGGGTGCCTCAGGTTGGTGGTCCAGCACCACCAAACAGACAAACAGAAGTGCAAACCTGTCCACCACCATCACATAACTGAACCCAAGGATGACAAGTCAGCACAATTTACATCACTTTACTACTTTTCTAAAAAATTCTGACTTTCTCAATAATAAACTTTTGGCTTAGGGGTGCCATGAAAGCAATGCTGATACTCTAGAGTGCCGTGATTCAAAAAAGTTCGGGAACCACTGCCATACACTGTTAGAGGGAGTATGGACCTCATTCAGAGTCGGTCGAAGCGGCCGCACGGTCGTACGGGAAAAGGGGCCGGATATTCAAATGATTCCCTCGCAAGTTGCGTCCCTAAGTTCGGATCGGTAGCTGGCCGACCAAGGGGAGGAAGCGGCCGGAATTCAAAAAAATACGCCCCCTTCTCGTACGCATTGCACGTCATCTCCGGCCATATAAGGATTAATCGAGACCATCGGGAACCATCGGAACTGGTTGTAGAGCTTAAGGTTGACCATACCCTCTCTTAAGCTCTACGATCATGTCAGTGTAAAAACCTCCCATGTCACATGTGCCATGACGCTACATTGTTAATTATGCACTCCCATAAACCGTATGCACTCCCATAAAACGCCGTTCGCATAATTAGGCATGCCTGCGTTCGGATCTGCACTCCCCCGTTTTCAAGTACCTTCCCCTGTTACCACCCACAAACGCCTCAATCTGTCACTCAAACTACCGACCTGGCTGTGTTCAAGGAGAGAGAAATTTCTGATCGTAGCAGCTAGTTTGCGCACGCGCATTGCGAACTTTACGCATGCGCAGTATAGCCAACATCGGTGGCGTACGACCGCGCGGCCGCTTCGACCGACTCTGAATGAGGTCCTATGTGCTCACCCAACAGTGCAAGGTTTCTTAGTGTAGATTAGAGTATATTACCAAAATAGATGCTATTATTATCTTTTATTTATAAGGGGCCACAAGTGTTCCTTAGCACCCTCATTTCGGAAAAGGCCTTAAACCTAACCCTCCACCCCCCAATACCTATCCGTAACTCTCCGCCCCAGTGCCTAACCCCACTACTTACTGTCGGGATGCCGGTGTTGGGATTTCAACTACCTTTCATCCATCTATCCATTTTTTTTAATGTTTTTAGTTAAATTCTTTTTTGTTTTTATGACTGTAGATGCCTTGCACGTGTGTTTCATTGGTCGTTGATGTATTGTGGAATTGTTAATAACAATAAAGCTATTAATTAAATGTATGAGCCAATCAGCTTCTAGCTGTCATTTTATGGAATGCACTAGAAGATAAATGATAACTAGAAGTTTCTAAGTTAGGGCTTACTCAGGATTTGGCTTTCTTCAGGTTTTTACAGTAGCAACACATCTGCAACATCAAATTACCAGCAGTTCACGCGCTCTGCACAATAATGGCAAAGATGGAGCTGGCCCAGTAGTTCCCTTACCTGACGCGCCTTCTTAAACTTCGCGTGCAGAGAGTTTGTGACGCCATTGCATCCTGTCTGCGTCGCTGATAGCAACCAGTGTCGCCGATAAGCAGGGGATCACGGTGCCTCTTTGGGCTCTGCACCATCATCACACAGCTCTAGACCCAGAGACCATAGCAATCTGACTGCTGTACCTCCCCTAGCTGCACAGTATGGGGTGGTGAGTGTCACTATCACACTATACTACAGTAGGTGCGTGGAGCCTGTGTGACCCACACTGGGTCCAGGATTGGTGTGCCCCATGGCAGCTAGGGCAGGACTGGCCAACCCATGGCTCTCCAGCTGTTGTAAAACTACACATCCCAGCATGCCTTGCCACGGTTTTGCTATTAGGCAATGCTAACATTGCTGCAGGGCATGCTGGGATGTGTAGTTTCACAACAGCTGGAGAGCCACACGTTGGCCACGCCTGAGCTAGGGACTCAGATTTTCATTCACCACATTCTTAAAATACAAATTTAAATTTCTCTATCCTGTGACATCGGGCCTCAGAGGAAAGATTAAATATTGTCATTTTAAAATGGTAGGCCCTTCAAAATGTGGGGCCCAAGGCAGGTGCCTATGCCTAAAGCCTGGCCTGGTTGTCCTTGGTTGAGATGGGGTTATTCAGTGAGATCTATTTATGCGAGTTTGTGGAGAACCCCTGGATTGGCTAGGCGGTAGCCTAGGAGGGGTTATCTGGCCCATTGTTTGGGTTAGGGGGGTGTTGCACAGAAATCACCTACCTTCCCTTCAGCTTCTTGTCATTTTTTGAGATGGCTAGTGAGGTCTGTGTCCAAGGCTCCGTCCACAGTGTCTCCCATTACTAAGCCCACTTACCTGTAGTCCCGTCTGCTCCCTGGGTACCCTGTAACACCTCAACCTTCTCTACTGAGTGTATTTGTGGTATTATTGAGTGGTGCTGTATGTGGGTATGTGATTGATATGGTATGTGGCTTGCAGCATGTGGTATGTATTTAGCAAGACCCCCTACTCCAATGCAGGGGCAGGGAAAAAGCATGTAAGATTGTAACAAGATAACCGTCATACACACACAATAATGTAGACATGACATCACGCTGTGGAGAGAAAATGGTCACCGCCTTTTATTTAAAATCTCTGATTTTAACTATTTAAGGTACGTATCAGGGCAACCCATTGCATGGGAGTGATGTTTGCCTGCATTGTTTGTTTGTGTCCTGTTTGCCTATTGGTAGTGTGCATAAAACTCTTAAGGTGCATACACACACAACGATTTTTTGAACGATTATTGTTAAACAATATCGTTTGATGATAATTGTTTGAAAAAATCATTCACTTTCTGAGTCAAACGATGAACGACTATCATTATGCGCGTTCACGTTTGTAGTTCAGTCAGACTTGTCAACTCAACGATTTTCATTAAGGGAATATGCAAAAATCGTTTGTAGTTCAAAAAAATCGTTCATTACACTTTAAAAAATCTGACAGAAAATCGTTCATAAAATCGTTGGTAACAAAATCGTTGTGTGTGTATGCAGCTTTACAATGCTTTCCTTAAGGCAGGGGTTCCCAAACTCTGCCATTACAGTCCAGGTGATTTTATTAGCACATCAGTCAAGTTGATGTGCTAATAAAATCACCTGTGCTCAAGCATGGATAGCCTCTGCCTTAAGGAATTACTCCAGGTATTGTCCTTTTTTTAAATGCAAAGCTTCATAACCCAGTAGGAAAAAAAATGAGATTCTCTCCCCATTATCATGGCCGTTATAGAATACTCGGGACCCTGCTGCAGCGCCTGGATATTTTTTATTTCCGATGCTTCTGTATTCAGTACATCAGGAGTTTACCCCGGTCAGATCAGCAATTCTCCAGGCAATAGAGCAAGCAGGCGAACAAATGACGGCTTACTAAGTGGGCATTGAATGACTATTCCGTACGCAGGATTCTTGTGTTTATCGTTGCAAACTGGAAGGTTCTCTTGAGAAAATGTTTGATTATTACTTTTTATTTTATTTTATATTATGGCTGCAAAGTGTCTTGTATTTATGGTTATGCCGTTCGCTCGCATAAGGAAAGTTGTTCCAGCGCCGTAATTGTTCTATCTCCACGCCGCAGAATAAAGGAAATTTTGTTTCTTGCTAAGCAGCGTCACGCTAACCTTTAAATAGAAATGCATCAGGGTTCCGTTTAATGTCCTTTTAATAAGGCTGAAATCATTCTGAAGTAGACTTAAATCATAACGCTAATCTCGGAAGATTTCTAGTTTAGCTAAGAAGGCCCTTTATACTCATTAGATCTCCTTCCAATGTTTGTGTTTGATTTTCTCTTTTAAACCATTCTGCCGTTTGAGTTCAAAGATGGTATCTTTTAGTAATAATATCACAGGTACAAATTGCCAGTTGTAATATGCCGGGCAGGATCTTGTTTTCTTGTGGTTTGTTTTTAAGAAATGTTACGTATTGCTTTCCAGCAAGCCGCTTGTTGCCTTGTGGATCTGTGGTTACGTGTTGCCCACTCATTTCATATTGGCACTCTGAAGGTGGGCATAATAATATACAGGGATTTGTTTTATGCTACCACAATAAAAATATAGAAAAAAACAACAACATTAAGCAGTCTAAATGTAACCGGAATGGGTATGATATGCCGGTGGATCAAATCCCGACGCTGGAATCCCGATGGTACAGAATACCGACAGGGGCTGGTAAGTACCCTAACCCTCCCTTGGTGGTGCCTAACCCTAACTTCCCCTGCCGGTGGTGCCTAACCCTACCCTCCCCGCAGCCTAAACCTAACCCTCCCCAGTCAATGCCTAACCCTAACCCACCCCAGGAGGTCCCTAAACGTAACCCCCCCATCCCTGGGCTAAGTGTCATACTTACCCGCATACTTACCTTCGGGATGCCAGTGGTTGGGATGGCGGCATCGGCATTTTGAAGTGCATTGGGATTCCGGCGTCGGTATATATACATGTCCGGGATCCCGTCCGCCAGAATCTTGAACGTATGCCCTTTAACCTTTAATCTTTATAAGTTCAGCTGGTACAATTTGTAACAAATTTGCATAATATTCTCAGCACTTCTTGTTTTTTACTTTAGCGCAGCGTTTTTGTGCTGGGATGTTTTCAATAGCCCTTAACGATAATCACGCTGCAGTGCAAGACGTTTTCTCATCAATTTTGTGTCTTTTTGGGCATCGCAAAGTCAATTTTTAGCAGTGTCGGTCATTTTAGCACTATTCACAAGTCACACGCACAGCACAAAAGAAGGCTGCTCGCACACTTTGAGGTCGTTACATTTTCTAACGGGTGGGGTATGAAAAGTTGACATTCGGGAAGGTCGAAATTCAAAAACGTTGACACCAAAATGTCCACAAGTTCTGAATGTTGACAGTTGGAAATGGACTTTAGGTCATCAACTAATATGTTCGACATCCAGAAATGTCAACATGGTTATGTCAACAATTAACATGTCGACATATGATATATTGCTTATTTAAAAAGGGATACAGTTGAGATCCTGGCGGTCAGGATGCCGGTCCTGAGAATGCTGGCGCCGGAATACCAACACCAGTCAGAATCCCGTCGCTAGCATCCCGATGGTAAGTATTGGGGTTAGGGGATGGATTAGGGTTAAGGGTTAGGCACTAGGGGGAAGGTTAGGGTTAGGCTTAGGCTGTGTGGGGGAGGGTTAGACACTAGAGGGAAGGTTAGGGTTAGGCTGTGGGGGGGGTTAGGGTTAGGCACTAGGGGAGGGTTAGGGTTAGACACTAGGGGGAAGGTTAGGTTTCGGCACTAGGGGGAGGGTTAGGCACTAGGGGGAGGTTTAGGGTTAGGCACTAGGGGGAGGGTTAGGGTTAGGCACTAGGGGGAAAGTTGGGGTTAGGCTGTCGGGGGGAGGGTTAGGCTGCGGGGAGGGAGGGTTAGGATACCTACCAACAGCTGTCGGAGCAGTGAAACACTTCGGGGAGACAGCTGATTTTTGGATCAGCTGTCTCCGTGCCGGAGCAATGATGAATTGCTCTGGCGCTCGCAGCGAGATGGAATGTTAATTATCCGGGTCCATTCGGACCCTGATAATTAACATAATGAATAGGCCCCGTAGTAACAAAAGTTTTTGGGCAGGACAAATGTGAGTTTCCCTTTCAAACAAATTAATATTAATAAAATACATTTGTTAATTTGGTACCATTTGCATCAGTGATATGGTTTCATTTGAATTGTTGTCTTACTGAAGATTACTGTCCGTCCCTCAGTCTTTTCTTCTAATAATACCAGCAGTCCTATCGTCCTCTGTGTGTCTCCTGCACAATCGCCTTGGTGTCTCCAGCCACATCCCCCCTGTGTGTCTCTAGTCTATAGTGTCAGCCTCCCCCCCCCTCTGTGTGTCTCTAGTCTATAGTGTCAGCCCTCCCCTCTGTGTGTTTCTAGTCTATAGCGTCAGCCCTCCCCTCTGTGTGTTTCTAGTCTATAGTGTCAGCCCTCCCCTCTGTGTGTTTCTAGTCTATAGCGTCAGCCCTCCCCTCTGTGTGTTTCTAGTATATAGCGTCAGCCCTCCCCTCTGTGTGTTTCTAGTTTCTAGTGTCAGCTCGCCATCTGTGTGTCTCTAGTCTATAGCGTCAGCTCGCCATCTGTGTGTCTCTAGTCTATAGTGTCAGCTCGCCATCTGTGGATCTCCATAATCTCAGCCCATCCCTCCCTGTGTGTTTTCCTCACTTACCTGAATTTTCTCTTCCTCCTAATGGTAGTTGAAGGCTCCTCACTGACAGCCTCTCTTCTTAAGCGCGCTCAGCGCTGACGTCACACGTGCAGAGTAGGGGAATAACATGATCCCAGCCCCTGCCCTCCCAGGTAGCAACCCCCTTACACAGTGTCCCCAAGTAACAGCCCCCTTATACAGTGTCCCCAAGTAGCAGCCCCCTTATACAGTGTCCCCAAGTAGCAGCCCCTTATACAGTGTCCCCAGGTAGCAGCCCCCTTTATACAGTGCCCCCAGGTAGCAGCTGACAGGCAGCAGCACACAATAAGTGGGCGGGTCTTTTGGAAATTGGGCATGTGTGTACGGGGGCGGGGGGGGTGATCGCACTTATCGCCCCCCCCCTTTGGATCCACCGGTGCTGACGCCGCTGTCACCCGCAGCCCCATTGCCCGCCCCTGCTGCAGCTACAAAGATTGTCTCCTCTCCGCTCTGCACTCTCTCCCCAGGCTGTGAAATTAAACTTGACACTTCACAGCCTGGGGAGGGAAGAGTGGAGAGGAGACGATCAGGCTAACAGATTGCCTGCGCGGCCCCCCCACCTCCGCTGCAGCTTACCGGCTCCCTCCCTTGATGTCCCGCCACTGGTCGCGGGTCCACGCCACCTTCCTCCTCTCTTGTATCTTCCGCGGCGTGTGACGCCGACAGTTGGGCGGGTTAATAGGGTGCCGCTGGCCTCTCTTCTCGCGCGAGGCAGGGGCCAGACAAAGATGACAGGCAGCCGGGAGCCTGTGAAAGCCCGGCGGCGGGTGACGTAAATAAGGGGGCGGGGCCTCACAGAAAAGTGGCCCCGCAACCATTCGGCCCACCGGGATTCTTCCCGCCAAAAATACCTGCCAATCCGCCCCTGGGGGTGGCTAAACAGGCGCACTGAGATGTTGCAGGTGTGTCGCTGAAAGTGGCTGCTCAACCGCTCACATAGGAGGCTGAGCTCAGATGGCGATAAGTTGCGATGGTACGACTAGATGGTACTGCAGCAGCATAGACGCTGCGTGTGGGCGTCTTAGTCCACATTTGGACGCACAGATGTACACCCGGGAAGGGCTTTGTCAGGGCTGTAACTAGGGGGTGTGTAGGTGCGCATGGGCCCTGTGGGCGGCACCACGGTTCCTGCATCTGGCTAGCAGGGGTCCTGGAACGGCATCCACCCTGCATCGAGAATCGCTGCTCCACTGGACGCTGCAGACATGGACTCCGCAGCCTATACAGCCCCCCGGATGCTCCGGGCTCTGCTCTTCCTCCGGATGCTGGCGGCTCCACCCTCCTGGGCATGTCATGCGCTTGGGGTGTGCGACCAGCACTGGGCACCATAGCTCCCAGTTACACTGGGCTTTGTAGCAGCATGAGCATAAAGTCACCGACACTACTGTAGCAGCATAAAACACAAGGATGGCCATATCTGTATCTTGGGGATACCTTCATTTTGGTAGTTGTGATGTCATGGAAGTGGGCGGAGGAACAAAAAAAATCTTAGTAAAAGCAATAAATGACCTTGTCCGTTTTTTTCAGGGCTGAAGGAGCCATCCTTCCTTTTTGGGTGGACTGATTAACTGCAGCCACTTTTTTGAAATTTTTTTTTATTATTCTACAAAACGCGAAAAAAAAAAAGGCAAAAGCAATAAAAAAAAAAAAATCACCCATCTCCTTGAACTGTTTATTAGACGTTGTATGTCTGATATAAAACTCTGTACATTTGATTCAAATACAATTTCTACTTGTTTGCGGCTTTCTCGGAATCAATTGAAGTCTTAGTGTACATATCTAGCAGCTGGCTCTGCTTTGAGGGGAAAGAAAAATCTAATGCTTTGTATATAATCCCCCGAGCAACTCATAATAAACTGTTTATCAAGTAAGTAGTAGATTTCTGCCACTTTAAAGCTGTTCATGAGCTGCTCCTGATTTAAACACTACAGTTTAATAAAACAATTCCCAGGGTAATGCATAAAGTATGGATCTCCGTTCTCTTCCCGTCCCCTGGATCATTTCCATGTACAGTAAAACTCGGATATTCTCTGCGAGTTGGTGACTTATATCTCATTCCATTTTATTGGACATAAGTAGAAGCCTGTGCGTTATGCTGTCACATACCTTGTCTATCTGTCCAGCAGCCACCGATGGAAACATTTTGTGACTATGGGGCCTATTCATCATCGAAGGCCGTATGGCCTCCGAAGATTAAATATTGAACTCGCTGCGAGGGATACTTATGTATCCAACTCGCAGCGGGGAAAACGTGACACCGGAGTAATTCATCATTGCTCCGGTGAGGGGACAGCTGCTCCGAAAAGCAGTTGTCCCCCTCGTTAGTATCGCAGCTACTTCTGTAGCTGCATTACTTGCCTGCTCCTCGTCGCTACGCTTGCGTGACCTCTGGTCACACATGCGCAAAGCCGCCAAGGAGGTAGTGAGGAGGCAGCGGAGGGATCTGCTCCGGATCCCTCTTTGCAGCTCCGGAACTTCTTCCCATAGGAAGGGGCGGGGCTACGAGAGCTAGCGTCGTCTGACGTTGGCGCTTGTTCTCGGCAACAAACTCCGAAAACTTTCAATTTTTGGAGTTTGCTGAATACCAAGGGGGTCCTATCGAACCCCTGTTGATGAATGGCCCAGTAACTTAAATGTGCAGAAACTAGCGTTTCCGCATGGTTACCGGACCATTTATCGTTTGATGAATAGGCCCCTATGACGTTTATTCACTATCCCTTAATGTCTACAAAACTAGGTGAAAAATAAAATGTTCACCTACAGTACTTTTGAAGTATCAGGGCCATTCATTATAAAGGTAACACAGAAGTAACGCAGACAGTATAATGGTTAACATTACTGCCTCACAGCACTGAGGTCGTGGGTTAGTTTCCCACCACGGTCCTAACTGTGTGGAGTTTGTATATTCTCCCTGTGCTTCCGTGGGTTTCCTCCGGAAGCACAGGGAGAATATACTGCGGTGAGAATATACTGCGGTTTCCTCCCACGCTCTAAAAATATACTGGTAGGTTAATTGGCTCCCAGTAAAAATTAACTCTAGTGTGTATGTGTGTGTGAGCGTGTGGTAGGGAATATAGATTGTAAGCTCCACTGGGGCAGGGACTGATGTGAATGGCCACTGTCCCCATACACTAGTATGAGGGCCTCAATTTTATGAAGTGGGGACCTACGCCATCCTCAGATGGTGTTTGGTTCCCGGACCCCACTCCTTCCTATGGGAGATCAGGGTTGCGAAAAAGGGATCCACAAACAAGAGCTTACTTCCCACAATTCCTTTCGGCATTGAGCCTACAAACCCCTTCATGGCTAGTCCGGCCTATTACATTTGTGCGAATTACCTGGAAACCTGTCTTCATCTCCTAGTCTAGCCTAGGATATTGGGATTGATGTTCCAGGACATAGCTTTCCATTAGCAGTAAATTATAATAAATGCATTTTCATATTGTATCTATTACAAGTGAAACCGGCACAAATAGTAAGTCAAATTTGAAATAAATGACACTTTCCGTAATTCTGACCATGGTGACAATTAGTGTAAAAGCAGCAGCATAACCCAGCACATACGCGCCTACTTTTCAAAAAGCATTTTAGGGAGATTGTAATAGCAACACCTATGAGCAGGTCCAGTTCAGAGCACCCTGTGCCAGCTCTTCAAAGTGCACTCTCACATCGTGCGCGGCGAAGGCGCGCGTGACCGGAAATGGGTGCGTGGCCTAATTACCATAGACCATGCCCCCTATGTGACGTTATTTGGAGGCGTGCCTGCATGGCACACCTCCAAATAACGTCAGGCTGGGGAGAGCCTCACTAGCTCGGCTTCCATCACTGAATGGATGCCGCCCGCATGCACGCAGCATCCATTCAGACTCCGGGGTCCAGCACCGCCGCACAGCTGTGGCGGTGGGGGTCCCCAACCTACCGATTTGACCATCTGTGGGCACTTTGGCCCACGGGTGAAACAGCGGGACGCTGAAATCGGGATGTTGGGGAGGGGTGCACCCTCTATGGGTGGGCGCCGCTGTTCGACCGCACTGGTCGAACACCCCTAGAGCCGACCCTGCCTATGAGCGCGACGGTAAAGTGGGCGTGTACTGCTACATCCGAGAGCTGTGACATATAATTGTCTAACAGCCAAAAGTAAATAATCCCCAAAGCAGTTGATAAAATTACTGGTTGATGAAAACACACTGATACTTTTCAGGATATACATGTAGCCATAGGGATCATTGTGCCTTATAACCAATGCAGGGAAATGATACTAATGATCCCATTTGAATGTATATATCTGTTTTTTTTATATTTAACAGCTACATAATGGGGGTTTGGTGCAATCAGGGAGTCAGGGAGAAAGCTACTATTTCAGGGAGTCTCCCTGACAATCAGGGAAAGTTGACAAGTATGTCATAAAGTTGACTTACATCCAAATGTAAATGAGCCCCAAAGAAGCTGTTGTTGATCAGGAAGATGTACTTGTTGATGAAAACACACTGATCCATCATTGCACCTTATAGCCAATGCAGCGAGACGGCACTGATGATCCCATCTGAATGTATATAGCAGAGCCGTAACTAGACTTTTTGGTGCCCTGTGCCAGAAAGAGCATTGGCGCCCCCCTCATTTTTCAAAGGGACATAATGCACCTAAAAAAGAGCCATGGCTTCATGGGGAAGGGCCAGGGAAGAGATAGGGGAGGCCAGGAGATGCTGGGGATGGAATAAGAGGAAGATACAAGCAAGATATGATAATAAACAGAAATTTGACAGGCCCAAACAGCGCCCCCTGCCCTGTGGTGCCCTGTGCGATGGCACCGGCAGCACTACCCTAGCTACGGCCCTGGTGTGCGTGTATATATATATATCTATATATCTATATATATCTTATCTTACCGAAAGTCAGAATCCAGTACAGTTTTAGGTAAGTAACCTAACCATTCCCCTAACCTACCTTCCACTCAGCCTACCCCCCCCCCCCCCCACAGGCTAATCCTAATCCTCCTCCTCCCGCAACCTAACTCCCCCCACACCCTAACCCTCCCTCTACCGCAGCCCATTACTAGCCCTCCGTCTAGTGCCTAACCCTAACCCTCCGGCACCGGTACTCTAACCACCGGCATCCTGACCACCTCTCACCTGTGCCTCTGTACCTATCTGCATCTGTTTGCAGAAAACTATTGTTTATTTACAGCTAAGTATTTATAATGTGTATTTTCTTCAGACCCCTTCCCCCCCAGGCATTAATGTATTATTGATTTTTACCTTTATCTATTTAGAGCCGCATAAGGTACTGCAGCACGTAATAAGCACATAATTAGGAGTGCAGTGCATCTATTAAATGGTATATGCATGACAGTTAGACTGCTGTACCGAGGAGCTTACTATCGGATGTACTAAAACTGCTGTCCACAAAAATATTAATAATTTCCTTTCCTCCGTTTCATGAAGGTTTTGGGGATGTCTGTGTAGTGTTGTAGAGGTTGCTTTAAACTAAAGCGTAATGAAAGTGAAGCTCCCAATTAGAGGGTAATGTATGTATCATTTCCCTGTGCTATGTCAGCCCTCCGTAATTTCATTACTGACATAGAGATGGCTTTATCTGTCACTGTTAATTAAGGCTACTCACTGATGCTGCACAGACTAATAGAATGAGCTTTACACATTTACTGCCTTAATACATAAAAACAAATATACGCGACCTCTGGCGGAGAGTGAATGAGATTGATATGATCATCTAGACCAGGCTCGGGCATCCTCTGGATCTCCAGCTTTTATGGTTTAGCCGGAGGAGCATGCTGGAGCTTGTAGTTCCACAGCCACTGGTTGCCAACCTATGATCAAGTCTGGATCACTTTAAGGCTTCAACGAGTAGATAATTATACTAATAATTATTACCTTGATTACATTACTTGCTCTGTCAAGTGTTTACTCTTTGAAGATCATATACAAATTACAGCAATTGTTCTGCGCAATGAAACCATAAATAACCCTGTTTGTACGTTCATTTGTGTACATTGGATTTGTCAGGATTCAACCCCAACCTCTAGGTTTTAGTTATAGCTCAGGGCAGGGCTGCCATTGGAAATTGTGGGGCCCTGGTCTGGCTGGTTGGCGTGGCTCCTCACGCATGACGTCACAAGCGCAGACACCAAAAAAAAAAGAAAAAACTTTATTGAACAAGAGGGCGGGCATGTCATTCAATTAGGCTCAGGTAGTCAGCACGGTGTGTCGGTCGGAGCGGGCCTTCTGTTTTTCACTCAAAGGGGTATTGCGGTCTGTAGCAGTGGACCCCGCCTTTCACTCAAGGGGGTAGTGCGGCGGCCGAAGCAGACAGAGCCCCCCCTTTCAGCCGTGTGTCCGGGGATGTAGTTATCTGATAACTGAATCCCGACATCCAAATCCAACAAGGGAGTTAAGATAGGCGGCGAAATACCGACGCCTATCTTAATCCGAGGCCGGATTGCCGAAGGACGCCAGCCGAAAGAGTTAAGTCCCGGGGTACCCTTTGCGTTAGCTGTGGGGGGGGGGGGCGGAGAGGAGGGTTAGGTTTAGGGAGTGTAGTGGGATTAGGTTTTGGGGGATGGTGGTTAGGGTTAGGCATCCCTAGGAGGGAGGGTTAGGGTTAGGCACCCCCAGGTGAAAGTTAGGGTCCGACAACCCCCTGGGAGGGTTAGCTTTAGGGTGCGGTAGGGGGTCTCAGGGTTAGGCACCCCCCCCCCCCGGGGGGAGGTTAGGATTAGGCACTAGGGGGAGGTTAGGGTTAAGCACCACTTAGGGAGGGTTGGGGGGGGGGGAGAGGGGTGGTGATAGAGTATTTATCTGCTGCCGGCTTCGGGATATGCAGCTGCCAGGACTTCATACCCATTCCCTGTGTCCGGGCCTGGGACTCCAGTCCTGGCAGCCCCCCTCCTTGGCGGTCCTCGTAGTTCACATCTCTTACGGTTTGTAGTTCACAGACTTTTTTGTTATTTGTTTCCTATAAGCTACCCACAGTAGAGGCAGCCATTTTGTTGCATGAATCCATGTTTCTGGGAATTCATCCTATCGCTTCACTATGAGAAAACGCCTCCCCACGCGTCTCAGCAGCTTATACACCGCTTTACTTTCATTTTAACATGCAGCAAAAAATGCATTGCTAGCGCCAGGGTGTACATACCCTCACTCATGGGGCACAAAGTGCTTCATTATTTTTGCTTGTTAAATATATCTGGACCCAGAGTGATCCAATAGTATTCGTATAATGATCACATTCCTCATTGATCTCATGGGTCATTGATTTATTTTTCCACACGTCACATTATTTATATACTTTTTGAACATTATTGCATTACATGATAGGATTGATGCAGCTTTAAGCTGGGAACACACCTGACACATTTAAAAAAAAAAACGATCCACCATTTTTTTTTATTTTTTTTTGCGTAGATGTAACAATCCAGAGAGCCTCCGACTTCCAGGCTACACACTACTCAAATAGTGTTTCTATCTGAACCAATAACATCCCTAAAGGTTATTGAGGTGCTGTTATTAAATGCATTATGTCGGACAGATCACATATAGATGTGTCCTCCTCATACACTTATACTATTTGTGCAATATGGCGCAAGACGCCTGGTGCAACATGAACACCCCACCAAGGGCCTACTCGCCCACTTTCTGCCTGCCCCATCCTGGCAGAGTTGAATACTCTTGGCTGGAAGCTAAACCTGAGATTCGGAAACCTCCTGGCCATTCTGGGAGAGCAGCAAGTATGACCAAGGGTAGCCATTCCCAAAATTGTGTACTTTTTCCTGAATGTTGCGACTTTGGGCCTGATTCACTACCGATTGCAATAGAGATTACGCACGCAGTCTCACTGCGATAGTATGCCAATCCATTGCGATCGCTATGCCGCAGCTGCACTACATCAGGATGCACACCTTACCTTACATCCGTAATGTTTAGCAAGACTGCGAAACCATCAGTACAATCGAATACCATCGCAGCCTCACGCACACTTGCACAAGCTCTGACCTTACTCAGAAATTGCTAACAACCACGCGCGCTATGAGTGCTCAGGCTGCGTATGGCATTGCAGTGGATAATGCAGTGGATAATTTATAAATGCCCATGCAACGGCGTTCGAACGCACTGGCACGCCTGCATTTCACCACTTTGTCTCAATTTTATTCTTAATATTTTGGTTATGCTGATTTTTTCCATTGTTACATTTTTGATGAGGAAGGTCAATTATTCCGAACCAGCCAAAAATTAATTTCAGTTACCGACGGTCCTGTTTCAGGACGAAATTCTGTTTCAAGTGCCTGTAGTTAGCCCAGTAAAGCTGGAGTGTCGGCATAATGACTTGTGTGAGATCTCATCATTTATCAGTGGTGTTCACTCCCCATCCTGGCGTTCCCTCCTCTCTCTCCGGCGGCCGCCACGCACTGACAGCCTCAATAGACTCCGGGCGCTAGTCTGTGCCCAGAGTCTACTACGCATGCACCGGTCACTGGGAAAATGACGCGATAGCCATTTTCCAGACTTTTTGTGTAGCGCCTCTCCTGCCGGCGTGGGACTTTGGAGAGGTATTAAAAAGTATGGATGCAGGGTGGGCGGTATGGGCACTCCCTAGACTTGAACCGAACTCCCTGCACCCATTATAGATACGCCCCTGTCTTGTACATTGTTCAACTCAAGAACACATAGCTTTTGATTCATCTCTATTATTTATATTGCACTACCATAGTAGGTATCGATTTCCATAGAATATATATAGATATTATTATACATATATATCATACATTAGTCCCTGCATCTTCTCTCATTAAAAGACATCCACCCATAGGGTTTTTCACTAGTGACATCCTACCCCCAGATATCAGTGTGGCAGGGGTTTGATTAAAAAGTCAAACAAAAAAATTCTCTGGTCAGTCCAGTTGGCCTTTAGTCCACCAGCAGGGGCTGTGACTGTTTCCCGAATGACGTCTGGGGGTCAGGGCTAGTAGAATATTTTTGTAGGACATCGACTTCTAATATGAAGGTAAAGAAGCTGGCTAAAAGCTATGTCCTGCTGTAAATGTAACATGCATTCTCTATATATGTCTATTTAATATGAGTGTAGGTAAGAGGTGTTCCTCAAAGTAGCAAAACTAATCACTGCACTCGACGGTAAATGGCAGACAGGATTTCCACCTACAGTATTTGACCTGATCCTCTACTGAATCCCTATAACAATGTATGTCGCATGTGTCCCATGGTGGGAAGTGGCTAATCAGATGCATGAAGATGGTGCGTCTTGTGGCCGTATAGTATGGAGTGTCGCAGGCACGTCGCTGAACTAGTTGCTCTGATAAAGAATCTGACTGTTGCGTCTAAAGAAGTACTGAGAGGGACTGTTGCAGCTGAAGACGCACAAAGTATGAGCTCCTCAGCCCTTACACACTCAGGCCCGTATTCAATTTGAGCTGAGCCGCCATACTTTTTCGCCTCCCGGACTCGTCGCCTACATCGCGTGTTTTGCAGGCGGAAAAGTATCGCGCGTGTGCCCACGTATCGTCATATTCAATTTGAAAGTACGCAAGAACGGGACCCGGCGAAACTTAAACAAGCGGAAAGTACTGTGAGTTTTGGGGAAATCAGCCTGACACCCCCCAAAAGTTGCTTTGACATGGGGGTTCCCTGTGGTACCCCCCGATTTGGCTTTCTGAAGGTATTTGGTGTTTTTAAACGGGCTCAATAGCTGCTAAATAGCGTTTTTTGTATAAGTGATGCAGAATAGTATTCAGGAGTTTTTTTTTAGAAAATCACTTATCCCAGCAATTTTGGGGTACTTGAAAATGGGGGTCAGCATATTTTAAAGTTGCTAAAGTTAAGAAATATTGTGAAAAATCCACCTGCCGCAAGCCCCTGCAATGAAAAAAACACCTGGGGCATTCTTGGGGACCCCCCCAGGGTCAAGTGCGCTAGTTTTTAACTTTGAATTTGGGGGTGAAAAAAAATGTTGGGGTGCAAAATGATATTTTGGGGTGTCCTTAAGTGTTTTTTTTTATATTTTTTGACACAGATTACCTTTGGGGGACTGTCTGAAGGCTGCACGGGGGTCTCCCACAACGTTGCACCCCAAAACCCCAATTCTGCACTTTTTTCCGCCTGCTATTCCTAGGCGATACTTTTCCGCCTATTACATTGCATTGTCTTTCTGCCTAGGCGGAAAGTCTTTAAAATTGAATACGTAGTACAATCAAAACAGGTGAAAATGACGTCATCGGCGAATAGTTTTCGCCAAAAACACGCGAAAACTGCTTTTCGCTCCAAATTGAATACGGGTCTCAGACGCACACTTGGAACACTATGGAAATGGCCGATACCAGAATTAACAAAAAGTTGCAGAGGCGACTGCGGCAAAAGATGCTTACGCCATCAGAGCAGCAGCGTGCAACTCGGATTTAGGCCCATTGCGTTCTCAGAAACGCGTTCAGGGTCGGCGTGGAAGCGTGGCTGCTCCCGGATGTTGAGCATCTATGCCCGTTTGCAGCCCGTGTGGTAGGAATTCTAAGCTCTGTTGTTATTCCACTCTGTGTATCACACGCTGCCTCGTAGCTTACAGCAGAGGGAACAGACTGTACACGCGTTGCTTCACTGCACATGGGAAACAGAAGCACACTGTGAAATTGCTGCCCAGTTCATAAAATGCCAAGGTCTGTGTTCATTAGAGATGCAGAGAAAGGGCTCACTGCTCCCGATGTGGGAGAGGAGATAACCCAGTAAGCAGCAACCAGGGGACGGGCTTCCATTATCAGCTTGAAATACTCTTTGATGCCTTTATATGGATGGGTCCATTTTGTGGTGCAGACATGGCTCCCCCCAAAGACCCAGCTGTGCAGTTACAGATATAGGATAGTGTTCTAGTGTCATAGAGAACCCATTTGGCCAAGGTTCATAATCTGCCCAAGAATTGCCTCCGGTATGACCAGTTTCTGCCAGGAATAACAGCTTGGATGGTAAGTGTTTTGTTCAGGACCAAAAGAAGCTCAGATTTCTTTTTTAAATGAATCTCCATTTCCTCCAGGACAGTCCTACTGGCTATAGCAAAGTGTCCTATTACTAAAGATCCATAGTGCTGGTCTAATAGAGGAGGTCGGTCATGCCAACCAGCCACAAGTGCCTGAAGCAGCCCCTCTGAGGTTTGTCGAAGGGATGATGTGCTCTAGTGGGACCACTAGACTTCTGCAGTTTACCACCAACCACCATAAATCAGAGACCATTGCAGTTTACCACCAACCACCATAAATCAGAGACCATTACAGTTTACCACCAACCACCATAAATCAGAGACCATTGCAGTTTACCACCAACCACCATAAATCAGAGACCATTACAGTTTACCACCAACCACCATAAATCAGAGACCATTGCAGTTTACCACCAACCACCATAAATCAGAGACCATTGCAGTTTACCACCAACCACCATAAATCAGAGACCATTACAGTTTACCACCAACCACCATAAATCAGAGACCATTGCAGTTTACCACCAACCACCATAAGTCAGAGGCAACTGCAGTTTTATCTTGTAAAATATAAATCGTTTAATAACGTCATACAAGTATTCACACCACTGATGTACCATAAACAGCTGTCACTCAGCGGTCTCTAACCTGTATAAAAGCAAAGCACGTGGTGTAAAGCTTGTTTTATGGGGATCTATTCCTTATGTTAATTATCAGGGTCTGGAAGGACCCTGATAAATAACATTCCTACTCGCGGCGAGCACGGGAGCAATTCACCATTGCTACGGCGCGGAGACAGCTGATCTGAAAATCAGTCTGACTCAGCAGTGCTAGTGTGCCTGTGGGAACTAGAGTTCACTCAGGCGTACAAAAGCCCCGGCATCCGGCGGAAGGAGACTTACTGGAGCGGAGGTATCCTAAAGGAACCCTCTTCGCAACCTGGGACTCGGAGCGGGTTGCGGGAGGAAACGACATCTGAAGATGGAGAATGCTCCCCTAGTCAAGCGCATTTATGCTTGAATCCCATTGCTCCTGAATATATACAGAGTAGTATACAATTTTTGGAGCTTGATTAATTTAGGTCCCCATACTACTGTATGGAGACAGGGGGCCACTTCGGGAGAGAAAGGTAAGCGGGAGATATCTGTATCACCTGCGTTACCTTTATGATGAATGGCCCCAAAACTTAATTTCTACAAAAGCAGGTGAAAATATTCATTTTCAGTTCACCTGCATTTGTAGAAATTAAGTGATACTGAATAGAGGGCCTGATTCAGAGCCGCTCGCTCTGAATCAAAGCCGGGCTTTTTTTTTTTTTTGGAGCGCTCGCATAGCTGTGGTTGACCACCCACAGCTATAGCGAGCGGCCATGATGATGGTCAAGACCATCGCGACCATCGGGCTTGCGACGAGACCCTTATGGTAGGGTCTCGTTCATCACAAGCCCCAGAGAGCTTTCGGCTCAAACAGAGCCTGAAGCTCTCCTCTGACATCACTTGTGATGTCAGTGGGGCCGCCCCCAAACGGCAGGCGTTCTCATGGGAACGCCTCAGTTTGGGCAGCCACCCCCCCAGCCCGCCCACCAAAGGGGGCGACCTGTCACTCAACATCGACCGCTCGCCCCCTTTGGTGCGAGACCCGGAGCGACGGAGTGCCCGTCGCTAGTCGGGTCTCGCGCATGCGCACAACGGAGCCGGCTCCGTCGTGCGCATGCGCTGTGGGCCACCATCGCCCCGGTTGCGAGCGCTCAGCGCTTGCGACCGGGTTTGAATCAGGCCCAGAGCCCCATGGTCACTGAATGCCTCCATTACTTCTGTACTTCTATTTGACTGTAGGGGGCGCATTATACCATATTATCCCTGTAGAGTTCACAGGACAATAAATATTTTATGACTAATTGCTTTACGGTGGATGTACCATTTACAGGTATCTGCGGCAAATGTAAAATAATGTATTTAATATGTTGGCTACCTAATTATTCCTTGATTATTAAAGCGTGTACAAACCTATATTGTTATTTTCAGTCCGACTTAATTTTCTTACCTGCTTTGCTGGCAATTGTATTCGATGCCTCTGACGGTGTCTTATGTTTCCTGCGCTGGCACTGCGTGCAAAGGAAAACAACTTCATTCAAAAGCCTACGGAAAAAGCGGCGCATTGTATGAAATGATACCAGAATGGTTTCCTAGAGAGGGTTTTCCTGGGTGTAACTGGGCTGTAACCGAAGTTTTAGGATCAGTAGGTTTCTTGTGGGATTACACTGGCTGTAAGGGTGTTAGCCAGCTGAATGCATTGGCAAGCAAGTAACTACTGAGGTCCCTCGCGTTGTTTCCCATCAGTAATAGCTCGCCTCGCAGACCTTTTTTTTTTTTGCCTTTCTGAAGATGCAATTTCTCCAGTCAGTTTGAAGTTTATTATATTATGTTGTTTGGCACTTAGGTTTTTTTTTTTTTTTCTTGTCTGAGCTTTAAATCCCCACAATTACGTTCGGTAGACTTGCAGCCTTTTCAAACTGCTCAATTAGAGCGCAGAGTAAAAGTAGCAGCAGGGCGCCATCTCAGTGACCGATTACTTGGTTTAGTTATTAATTTATTTATCACACTGAACTCGTGCTTCAGGCGTTCCTTCAGATCAGAAATTCCGCGTTTCTTTGTAGATTGTTTTACCTGTCACCTACAGTGCAGTGGAAGCAGCCATTTTGTGGCCACTCTTCAGCCAATCAAGTCACAGCATCATGAGACTATGCTTCTTCTCCCAAAATGTCTCCCTCTACTGCGATTAGGTCATGTGTAACCTTTGCGTAATTTGGGTTTATGGTCAAGAAATATTTAGATACGCCATATATGTTTCATGTTGCCTCAAAGTGCAACTATCAAAATATTGGTTTTCATCTGCAAAACACAATCTAGTTATAGCCTAGTTTATACTGTATTATTGCAAAAAAAAAAATTAAGGCTGCAGTCTTTGGAGCGCACAAAACCGTGTTGAATTGGTAGGAATTAATACTTAGGGGGTCTATGTACTAAGCCTTGGAGAGCGATAAAGTACCAAGCAATCGGCTCTTAACTGTCCTCTTTCAAGCACAGCCTGTAAAGTTTACATACATAAGCCCTCAGTGATTTGTGTTTCTAAGAAATTACTGTTACATGCGTAAATCTTACTAGTAATAAAAATCTCTTACATTTACTGTCACACCTCTATGACGATCAGCTTGCACACCACCCAGATCTCACTATTACCCACTAACTTATACCATTCACTTGCCAGCGCTAGTGTTCCTTTAAGCTCCGTACACACGGAGCGATCAGAAAACGATAACAATATCGTTGTCTGATCGTCCTGCAACCTCCTAGTGTGCTGGATGATCGATATCGATCATCCAGCACACCACCAACTCACTAACGGGTCCCTATAGTAACTTGGTCGATATCCAGGGCCGGCCCAAGCCTAATATTTTTTTTTAGCAAAGATACATTTTGGTGCCCCCTGTCGGAATTTTTGCCCCCAGTAGTAATGCCCCTGTAATAGTGCCCTTTGTAAGAGTGCCCCTGTAATAATGCCCCCAGTAGTACTGCCCTCAGTAGTAGTGCCCCTGTAAAATTGCCCCCAGTACTAAAGCCCCCTGTAAAAGTATGCCCCTGTAGTAATGCCCCCAGTAGTAGTGCCCCTGTAAAATTGCCCCAGTAGTTAGCCCCTGTAATTGTGCCCCCTGTAAGAGTGCCCCCAGTAGTAATGCCCCTGTAAAATTACCCCCAGTGGCAAGCCACCTGTAAAAGTGCCCCCAGTACTTAGCCCCCTGTAAGAGTGCAACACAAAAAACCCCCCAAAAACAGTATACTTACCTTAAGACCTGATCCTGCATCCGCTGCCGTTCGCCGCTCCTCAGAACTATGGGCCGGGCGCCCGCTGGTAAAATCTCTGCGGGCGCCCGGCTATTGGAGCCTCCCTGCAGCGGCCGGAGGGAAGGGGGAGAAAAGAGTGTGGCGGCGGGGGTTGCAGCGGGATGGTGCACCCTCTGCTGGCTGGCGCCCTACGCACTTGCGTAGTCGACGTAACTGCCCGGCCGGCCCTGTCGATATCGACCAAGTTGACCTGCATGCACGGGCGATGGACGATATCAATATCGTCCATACGCGCCCGCGCATCGTTGGTGGGTTGGAAGGGGCCAAAAACTGGACGATTTGAACGATAACAATATGAATGCTATTGTTATCGTTCAAATCGTCCAGTTTAATCGTACTGTGTGTACGCACCATTAGTCTTTAGATTGTATAATACAAAATCCAAGTAGACCATCCTAAACCATACTTGCCAACTCTGCTACTGTTTCAGGGAGTCTCCCTGACAATGAGGGAATCTCCCTGATTGCACCTTGCCCCTATTATGTAGCTGATATATATATATATATGTATGTATATATATATATATATATATATATATATATATACACATACAAAAGGGTTCATTAGTATAATTTCCCTGCATTGGTTATAAGACACAATAATCACTGTGGCTACAAGCATTTTTTTAAAGTGTCAATGTGTTTTCATCAACAAATAGATTGTACTAATTGCTTTGGGTCTCGTTTACATGTGGATGTAAATCAATTGTATGTATCAGGATTCAGTACACGCCCACTTTACCGCTGCGCCCATAGGTGCTGCTTTCACAATCTCCCTGAAATGCTTTTACAACAGCAGGCACGTACGTCCTAAACGTGCTATGCGTGGCCCTTTATGTAAGTGTAGATGATGTTTTTCTGCATGTGGCTGTACTTTTTTGGCATATGGTCTCATAACACTATTTGCTTGAAACAAGGCAGGAAAATAAGCTTATTAATTACATTATAATTAACTGCTGGTTGACACTTTTTCGATATTTCTTATACATTTAGATTATGCAGGCACATAGAGTTGGGGGTGAAAGAAAAAATACTATTGGGGTAATGTCACAATGTCATTAACACGATATCATCTTAAAAGGAGCCTCGTGGTCTTCAGTTGTTGAAGCTGTGAGTTCTTTACCCCATGTGTGATGATTGAAATGTACAGTGTGGAATCTGTTCATTCATTTAGTCAATTTGTTGTAAGATAACAAGGACATATTTAGGGACTCTCCTAATTAAATTCCCCATCTTTTTTTGGACGTGGTAACGCTTCACGCTTGAAAACACCTGCAGTGTTTAGCTTTAAAACTCTTCGTTGTTCACCGTTTTGCTATTGTGGCCAAAAAAAAAAAGAGAGAAAATTTTGTGTGTGTAATTCCCCTTTAGACAGTATATACGTTTTAGTTCTTGTAGCATAATATTTTCAATTGTGTGAAATACATTTAATTTTTTATAGTCTGAAACTCTGAACATACTTGTCACATATGGTGAAAAAATTCAGGAGCAATGGAATTCAAGCATAAATGCGCTTGCATATCGCTGTAATCCATAAGTAATGTGTTTTACTGAAAAAAAATAACTATATATACTGTGTATGTAATATATGAAAAAAATTATATATATATATATACTTAATAAGCGAACACGGCTATTGGCTCTATGTGCAAATCACTGTAATCCATAAATAATGTGTGTTTTACTGAAATTAAAAAACAGCAAAAACATTTATTTTATATATATATATATATATATATATATATATATATATATATAAAATATGCTTTAAAAGTGGACACAGCTATTGGCTCCAAATGCAATATTCACAACTTTTTCATTTTGGAATAGGGACAAATATGCTCGTGTTCCCCTCACCTTAAATCGCCCTTTGAATGCTGAGTGCACAATGCCCTCATTCAGTGCTGCTATGCACCTATCAACCTTCAGGACAGGGCCCTCAAATTGGGACAGTTATGAGGTATGCATGGATAGTACAGCATTTTTCATATGAGAATGGGGGTCTCTTTTGTGGGTCCAGTACTTTGGGTTCTTGAGTTTCTCCAGGCACAAAAGCCTGGAAAAATACGCAGGTTGAAATGAGTAGTTATCAATGGGAGAAAGTTGCTCCTGAACCTCCTATAGTTCTTGCATAGGACTCATTCTGGTTACCTGTTCCACTGGTAATTGGGGAGGAGTTATCATTACCTTACCCCAGACATAGATGCCAATGTAGGCCATTAAAACTTTTTCAATATTTTTATCAGGTTGCATTCCAGATAAATTTCTGGATGTCCTTGAAATAATTCCATTAAAGGCGGCTACAAGCATTTCTCAAACTTTTTTTTCCACAACTTTTATGCAACATAATTTTTTTTTTTTTTTTTTTAGACTTGGAGGATTTAAAGCCGCTTGTTGCTGAACTTTGCGGGTTCTTCAGGGCGCTGCTGAATTCAGCAGTGAATTTTAATGAGTTAATCTAAGTAGGTGGGTCAGATGTCTGTTATCAATATAGCCGTGCTATTTGGGATTCTTAATTAAACCCGACAGCAGATTAGTTTGAAGCTTTAATTTAAAATGCATATTGAAATAAAACATTATTCAGATAATCTAAAGAGCTTTTCTTCTCTTTTTCTTCCTTTTAGATGTAGAAGACAGAAGTAACTCAGGGTCCTGGGGGAGTAGCGCACACCCAAGCCCGTCACGTGTAAGTATGAATGTGTGTCTCATCGTATATATACTAATAACTGTGTATAGTACATTTGCTCTTCCTTCTCTGTAAGGCCACGACTATCCAGGTACTACAGACAGATCACTGTATGAGATTAGAGCCACCAAAGTGCCACTGCGTATAATTAACCTTTGCCTTTCCACTACATGATAAGGACTGATTGTATCAATGCCAGTGGTTAAGGATGTACCGTATAATCCCACACATAAGGTCAGAATGCTTTGGGGACATTTATATAAAAAAATTGTAGACGGCTTTTAATTTTAAAGACACGTACAGTACTGATTAGTCAATTCTATTTTCGTTCAGTATTTTGTTTGCTTTGGGAACTTTGTGTGTGTAAGTAACGAAAAGGCTCATAACCCATATTTGGTTGGGTACACGATCCTGGTGCTGATAATGCCAGCGGTCAGAATCCCGGCAGCGTAATCCCAACACATGCAGGGAAGTACTCTAACACTTCCCCTAACCTTACCCTTAACCCTAACTCACCTTTCCCGCAGCCTAACCATCACCTCCCCTCCCGCAGCCTAACCCTAACCGCCTCCCCCCACAGTCTGACCCTAACCCTGCACTCCCGCAGCTTTAGCCCTATCAGTCCCCGTCCCCCCCGCAGCCTGACCCTAACCCTCCCTTCCTGCAGCCTAACCCTAACCCTCCCCCTAGTGCCTATCCCTAATACTCACCATCGGGATTGCAGCCGTCGGTATTCCGGCACAGAGATTCTGACTGCCGGCATTGTGTGCACCAGGATGCCGACTACATCCCCCCCATATTATTTACTGTCTTTTGTGAGAGTCCTGGAGGGGGCGACCATGTCCAAGGCGCGTGTCATTGTGGCTCCGCCCCCCCCCCCCCCCCCAGTGTTCAAAGCTGCAATTTGCAGCATTTTACAGTGGGGGTGCACAATGACCAGTGTCAAAGTGAATAGCATCATCAAAACCCCGGGCCATCCACTTCCCTCAGGCAGGAAGTGGTCACATGCCAGAGGCTAGCTCACACTTTCGGGAGCGCAGAGGTCCCCCAGGACATTAGGGAGAGTTGACACGAATGTCTTAACCATTTACAAGTATCCACCCCCATACCTCATTCAGTGTTTTAGGCACATCCTAAATATTGGTGCCCTAGGAAACCTCCTTGGCTTGCCTAATATTAGACCTGGCTGTGAGATCGGTCTGCATTTCCATACTTGTAGTATATGTGCCCGTTAGCACAGCTTGGAACTCTCCACAACAGCCAAGTTTGTTAGGGGCCTGTGGGGGAGATGTACTAAGCTCTAAAAAGTGATAAACTGGACAGTGATAAACCAGCAGCCACTCAGCTCCCAACTGTCACGTTACAGGCTGTGTTTGAAAAAATGACGGTTGGGAGCTGATTGGCTGGTGGTTTATCACTCTCCAGTTTATCACTTCTCAGAGCTTAGTACATCCGGCCCATAATTTGTCAAATAATATTTGTGAGATATTTCACCCAAACAACTGCTTTTGAGGGATGCCTGCAAATATTAAGGATCCCCAGAATATATTAAGGTACCACAGCAGATATCTGCTGTTGTCCCTCCATTTCCGACAGCAGGTTTATATGGGGGCTGCAAAGCAGTCAGATATACCACTCTCCGGAAGGGCTCAATAGGATAACACCATCTACCTATGGTAGCATATGGGCTGCTATTTTGCAAAAAATGCAGGGAGAGGGTTTGTCCGGAACCCTCCCCAGCACATGCTGCACTGCTCATGCACCGAACCCTCCCCAGCACATGCTGCACTGCTCATGTACAGAACCCTCCCCAGCACATGCTGCGCTGCTCATGTACAGAACCCTCCCCAGCACATCCTGCGCTGCTCATGTACAGAACCCTCCCCAGCACATGCTGCACTGCTCATGTACAGAACCCTCCCCAGCACATGCTGCACTGCTCATGTCCAGAACCCTCCCCAGCACATGCTGCACTGCTCATGTCCAGAACCCTCCCCAGCACAAGCTGCACTGCTCATGTACAGAACCCTCCCCAGCACATGCTGCACTACTCATGTCCAGAACCCTCCCCAGCACATGCTGCACTGCTCATGTACAGAACCTTCCCCAGCACATGCTGCACTGCTCATGTACAGAACCCTCCCCAGCACATGCTGCACTGCTCATGTCCAGAACCCTCCCCAGCACATGCTGCCCTGCTCATGTCCAGAACCCTCCCCAGCACATGCTGCACTGCTCATGTACAGAACCCTCCCCAGCACATGCTGCGCTGCTCATGTACAGAACCCTCCCCAGCACATGCTGCGCTGCTCATGTGCAGAACCCTCCCCAGCACATGCTGCACTGCTCATGTACAGAACCCTCCCCAGCACATGCTGCACTGCTCATGTACAGAACCCTCCCCAGCACATGCTGCACTGCTCATGTACAGAACCCTCCCCAGCACATGCTGCACTGCTCATGTACAGAACCCTCCCCAGCACATGCTGCCCTGCTCATGTCCAGAACCCTCCACAGCACATGCTGCACTGCTCATGTCCAGAACCCTCCCCAGCACAAGCTGCACTGCTCATGTCCAAAACCCTCCCCAGCACATGCTGCACTACTCATGTCCAGAACCCTCCCCAGCACATGCTGCCCTGCTCATGTACAGAACCCTCCCCAGCACATCCTGCGCTGCTCATGTACAGAACCCTCCCCAGCACATGCTGCCCTGCTCATGTCCAGAACCCTCCCCAGCACATGCTGCACTGCTCATGTACAGAACCCTCCCCAGCACATGCTGCGCTGCTCATGTACAGAACCCTCCCCAGCACATCCTGCGCTGCTCATGTCCAGAACCCTCCCCAGCACATGCTGCGCTGCTCATGTCCAGAACCCTCCCCAGCACATGCTGCGCTGCTCATGTCCAGAACCCTCCCCAGCACATGCTGCTCTGCTCATGTACAGAACCCTCCCCAGCACATGCTGCACTGCTCATGTACAGAACCCTCCCCAGCACATGCTGCGCTGCTCATGTACAGAACCCTCCCCAGCACATGCTGCACTGCTCATGTACAGAACCCTCCCCAGCACATGCTGCGCTGCTCATGTCCAGAACCCTCCCCAGCACATGCTGCACTGCTCATGTCCAGAACCCTCCCCAGCACATGCTGCACTGCTCATGTACAGAACCCTCCCCAGCACATGCTGCACTGCTCATGTCCAGAACCCTCCCCAGCACATGCTGCACTGCTCATGTCCAGAACCCTCCCCAGCACATGCTGCACTGCTCATGTCCAGAACCCTCCCCAGCACATGCTGCACTGCTCATGTCCAGAACCCTCCCCAGCACATGCTGCACTGCTCATGTCCAGAACCCTCCCCAGCACATGCTGCACTGCTCATGTACAGAACCCTCCCCAGCACATGCTGCACTGCTCATGTACAGAACCCTCCCCAGCACATGCTGCACTGCTCATGTCCAGAACCCTCCCCAGCACATGCTGCACTGCTCATGTACAGAACCCTCCCCAGCACATGCTGCACTGCTCATGTCCAGAACCCTCCCCAGCACATGCTGCACTACTCATGTACAGAACCCTCCCCAGCACATGCTGCACTGCTCATGTACAGAACCCTCCCCAGCACATGCTGCACTGCTCATGTACAGAACCCTCCCCAGCACATGCTGCACTGCTCATGTACAGAACCCTCCCCAGCACATGCTGCGCTGCTCATGTGCAGAACGGCCCCAGCTTCTGATATAGAAGGGAAATCATGACGTTTTTCACTTGTTTACACATCACAGGGACCGACTCCTTTCGGAGCCCCTGTATCGGCATGTGATTTATAGTACAATTGGGCGATTGTGACTTTTTTTATTGCCGCTAATGGTGGCGATAAGAAATTCTAATTATCGGGTCTGAAACCTGATCATTAGTAAATATGCCCCTAAGGCTGATTGTTTTGGTATGGATGGACAGGTGAACATATTTTTAGTGCTACACATGAAATAGATGATGTGGTGAATATTTCATTATTGAATAAAATAATAAAAGAAATTTGAAGGTGATTAGTTACTTATCAGATAGAAAGTAAATTGGAGGTATGTTACATGTAGAGGTGCATTTGATGCAACAATCTGGAAGTGGACATCACTATTAAGTCCTGCTGGTGATCCCTGCTCCTCCCACTATATAGCTCTCCGTCTGTGGCTTATTGCTGTCTCCATTCCCCTCCTCACTAGGGATGACCATCGGAGGGGTGTCTATTGTTGGTTACCATCGATGAGTCCATCGGTGTTTGCCATTGATGGTACACAAATCATCTATGGTGAACCATCGGTGGATTGCAACCCTCGAAGGGGGCCGCATCAAAAAATGGGGCAGTACTTAGCTGTCGCAGGGGGGAGCGGTGCTAAACTCCATCCCATCCAGGAAAATAAAAGAATCGGCTCCTACTCGTACACCGATGCCAAAGAACAATTTGCTTTGTCATCGATGGTGAAACTATTCTCCATTGGTCATAAACCATCAATTATTTAGAGTCATCGATGGTTGATGGCCATCCCTACTCCTCACATCATGTCACTGCCCCTGTCACATGCAGCCCTGTCCTCACTAACACATCACTAGTTTCCTGATATACTCTGTGCTGCTGGGGATCCCTGCTCCTCCCACTATATAACTATCAGTCTGTGGCTTCCTGCTGCCTTCATTCCCCTCCTCACATCATGTCACTGCCCCTGTCACATACAGCCCTGTCCTCACTAATCCATCACTCATCTTCTGATATACTCTGTGCTGCTGGGAACCCTGCTCCTACTTCTATATAACTCTGTCTGCGGCTTTGAGCTGCCCCCCATTTCCCTCCACGTCACTGCCTGATACATGCGGATGTATATAATGTTGACATGTTCATTGTCGAAATTGTGCATGCCAACAGTCACAATGTTTGACTGTACATTTTAGTGCTACGTTTAGGTTTAGGCTAATATAGTAAAAACATTCTTTGTTGACATTCTAAATGTCGACATAACTTACCACACCCCACGGCACCAACCAAGAGGATTTACAATATGTAGACTGACAGAACATTGAAAGTGGGTGGGTCAGAGTTGGGAGCGGGTGAGTCGAGGGATCACCCTAAGGTTGCTGCTATTTCCAAGTTGGAGAAAGGACCTCTGTGACGTAGACACCATGTGACTGCTGCAGGAGGCTGGACAGCTCCTGCGTTACCATCCACTAGGGCATAGAGGGGGAATAAATATCTATGGCGAGCGCAGCGAGCCACCGTGCCCGAAGCGTGGCGAGCGGACACTTTTGGTCCCCCGTTAGCATCTCCCCCTTTCAGGCCGAGTCACGTGGGTGTGACATCACAGGGCCATCAGCCCTGAATAGTCTAGACCTAACCATCACCCTAAATCAACTAGAAATTGCACTACAATAACAGAGCTACCAGGATGCTTTGTGGTGCATGCAAACAGCAGGTGGTATTTTCCCTAAATGCAAACAAAAATGGCATTTGCACACCGCTTGCCCAGGTGTAAATTTGCCCCCCTGTAGCTGGATTTGATCATAATGTTTAAATTTAGCTTTGTATTACTAGTATACACCTCCCAACACTTGAAGATGGTGAATTGGGAGAGGGGCCGCGGCTGATGGGGTCTCAGCAGACTTACACAATGAGCGCACACATACTCCATGCCTTTTGCAGCCATTTTTGTAGAATATAAACCCCCTGGAAAGGTTAATAGAAGGTAAAAATGAAACGTGCCCTTTGGTCCAATATGTTTTTAACTACAGTATAGTATATGAAGATGGAGGAGCAGCACTTCAGTACAGGAAAGCGGTGGGCTTGTGAGAGCAGAGCCTCCCCCCGGGGGTCATTGTGAAATGACTGTATTCCGTCTGATGCTATAGGCACACAGGACAGGACATATGGCTGTTTCGCGTCAAACCATAAGTCTGGTTTCTGTTATGACTTCCTTTGATCTTGTGATAGCATCTGATACCTGCCCACTCATTTTTACTGGTAACAGTAGCTTAGAAAAACCCTCCACACCGTATCTCATTGATGTGACATCTGTATTGTAACATCCATGGATCTCAGTCACGCGGAGTGCTGCATTTATAATATATAGTGTAAAGGAGCAGTCCCATAGGGAAGGGAATGCATTAGGTTATGACAATGTGAAAAACATGTCTTCGTGAAGTCTGGAGCCCTGATTGTGCAATACAGAAACCTGGACGGTACCCGGTGAGGTCTGTAATGTAGACTGTACTGTTCCTTCTAATCTTATCAAAACCAGGGTACCATAGGGCACCCCCTGTCACCAATCCCACACGTAAAGGCAGACTGTCCCTGGTGTTGAAGGATTTTGTTAGGGTTTAAATATTTTTCAGTATTGACTGTATAGTAAAAAAAAAAATCTATTGAAGATTTTTATAAATGAATAGGAATATTTAAACCTGTTGACAATTGGGGGATTTTCCCCCTCTGACCCAAATCGCTATCGGTCCTGGCCTGACCGGCGTTTTCCTAAGCAGCCTGGATCATTTATAAATACTAAATGAACATTATGAAATGCAGACTATGAATTGTTCAGCAAATGTGTTTTTTTTATTTTGTTTGTTTGTTTTGTGTGAATCTCATTTACCAGTTGTGAAAACCATCCAATCTCTTTCATTTAATAATTTTATCTTTAAACTGACTTTAATTTTTCTTTTGGGTGAAAGAGCCATTGGTTTATCCTGTCCCACACAAGGGTCAAGGGGGGGGCCCATACCTCGCCAAAATCAGACTCCACTGCGTGCAGCGCAATAGGCATCCACCTGCTGCCGGTGGTACGCCCCCTTCCTGTCGATACCTTCAGAAACATAGGCTCTCATTCATTAATAAAAAACATTTATATGGTGTTGCGCTAATATTCATAAATATCATAAATCTATTTTAAGACTTCACATGTAAGAAATAAACACCAAGATGCCAATCTAATATATATTCATAAATTTTTATATATAAAACAAAATAGCAAAACATTAATAATAAATAATCATGCACAAGTAACAAGTCTCAGTGAAGACCAAAATAGGGAATCTTTGCATAAATATAAAAATTACTGTAAAAATTAGTGTAAAAAAATTGTCCTTACAGAACATCAATTTCATTTTGAAATATGTATCAAAATCACAGTTCTCACCGGACTCGTATCTCAGAGAATATAGAGTCTTTTATTCCTCATTAATCAGACCTCGGTGTCTGTAGCATCGGTGTAATAGCGGTGCTTACAAGAAATGAAATAGGGAGTCCCGGCTTATGGGCAAATAGGCCGATGTTCCCAATTTGCGCAGCATACGTTCCTCAATTTTGGGTCTTAGATTCTGATTCAGAGACGCGCACAATGCCGGTATTCATGCAAATAGTTGATGTTTTTCAACTGCGCATGCGTCTAAGTCACTAAAAAGTCACACAGCGCACGCGTCCCACCGTGTGTATGCAAAAAGGCGCACTTGCGATTGAGACACAATAGGCCAAAATGTAATAGAGTTCGAATTTGTAAAAAATTCTAATTCAACGCTAAACTCACATTTTTTACTCACTCGCAAATGTAATAGGGTGCGAATATAGGAAAACGCGCATTTTTCGGGCTTTATTATAACTCACAAAAAAGCATCTCGTATCCAGATGTTTTCCCATTCTCAAGGTAGAACTCGGGCAATGTAATAGAGTGTGAGTGCTTCACTCGCACATATTACTGCCTGAGAACTCGCAAAAACAATAGACCAGCTTCAGGATAGCGAGTTTATCCCGAGCAGATCAGAGTAACACAGAAACATGCACATATCCATGAGATACGTGCATGTGTCTGTGTGTACATATACAAATAAATAAATAAAAATGACGTGCACTCCCACCCCCTGCAAGCATAACCAGCCCCGGGCTATGTAGAACCTGTGCTGGTTTTTAAAATACAGAGGACAATGGGCCTGATTCAGAGCCGCTCGTAAGCGGCCGCTCGTTAGCTCCGAGCGATGTTCGCACAACTGCGCATGCGTATGGGTCGTAGTGCGCATGCGCCAACCAGTCATTGCGGTCGGAAATCGAGCGCTCGCAAAACAGCGAGTGCCTGCTAATTTGAGTGACAGAATGAGGCGTTTGTGGGTGGTAACAGGGGAAGGTGCTTGAAAACTTGGAGTGGAGAGCCGAACGCAGGCGTGCCAAACGGTCAAAACGGGCGTTTTAAGGGTGTGCATAATTAACAAAGCAGCGTCATCGACCACGTCACTTGTTTGTCTCTTAGCCTGAACAGTTCGCATGATTGCGGTAGGAAAATCCAACCACAAGCACTGCGAGCAGTTCAGACGCCTTTCGATGTACTCGATTAATCTAATAAATAGCGGAGATGACGTATGATGCGAGCGGCCAGGGGGCGTCTTTACAAAATAGCGAGCGCATGTTTCGTTTGCTCGCTCAGGCATAGAGGCGTCCACAGACCGCAAAGAGCGAGCGCTCAATTTAAATAGCCGGCCCCATTTTCTGAATGAGCGAGCGCAAATAGCGTCTGGCTCTGAATCAGGCCCAATATGCGTAGGGGTCGCCTGTATTTTAAGTACCAGCACAAGACTTTTCTGACCCGGTCCTGCTGGTGGAAATACAGGGGAGAAAATGATTGGGAGTCCCCTGTATTTTCCATGGCCAGCACCGGGCTCTTTCTAGCAGGTGTATAATGCCACAGCCAAGGGAACCCTTTCTGCGTGTTACCCGGCCAAAGCAATAAACCTGGCTGCTAGTCAGCCCAGGCCGGGGATCCCTGGGGAGGTGTGGAGCCCCCCATTAAAGGGGTCCCCCTCTCCAAGGCACTCCAGGCCTGGGCTGATAGCCCGGGGCTATCCCCGACACCCCTGGGCGGTAGGATATGTGCACAGTACAGTACATATGTGGACACATCGGTAACATTTAAGTGATTGACTTCTACATTATCCTGACCAGAAACTCTCTAAAAAAAATTATTAGCAACAAAGTATCACAAACCATATATCACAGGTAAATAAAATGAACGTGTGGGTACCACCCAAAACGCCTTTATTTGGAATTGGGAAAAAAATTATAATTCATCTTTTTGGGTTTTGCAGCATTTAATGTATCAAAACAACACGCACAATGGAATGCCCATTATGTGTTCCTAATTCTATCTGAAATCTGATCATATCTATGGTAATGGATTCCAAGTGCTTGTGTATGAATTGGACATCAGATAAGAACATCCGGCCCCTCCTAGTCATAAAACCACCATCCTTTATATAGCTCTGACCTTCTTTTGTTTTGTGCATTGTATTCTGTCCAAGACGTAAACCTTAGCCGGGAATGACCCTGTGTTTTTCCTCCGTTTGCCGGAAAATTTAGACATACTTGCCGAGTGGCTCTAGAAGTGTTGTCAGCACAAGTACATAGGCTAGATAGCTGTCCAGAGTGTTATTGTTACTCTTAATATTATTATTGTTTTATTGATCTAGCACCACCAATGTACGCAGTGCTGTACAGAGAATATTTGGCATTACCATTGGAGCTTACAGTCTACGGGGGTATATTTACTATAGTGCGGGTTTATAGAAGTGATGGTGCCCATAGCAACCAATCAGATTCTAGCTGTTATCTTCTAGCAGGTGCTAGTTAAATGTTAAGTAGAATATGATTGGTTGCTATGGGCAACATCTCCACTTCTAAAAACTCTCACTTTAGTAAATATACCCTTAGGTTCCCTCACATATAAGCGTGCACACACAAATACACACAAGGGTTCCAGTGGCAAACGCAGGATTTTGAAAAAGGGGGATTTCCAAGTTTTTGGTTACCGAACCAATGAAAAAAACATCTAGACATAGATAGAAACATCTTACACAGGATTTAGGACCACTATAGTAAAATATACCACTCAGCCTATGATGAGGAACACACACACACACACACACACACACACACACACACACACACACACACACACACACACACACACACACACACACACACACACACACACACACACACACACACACACACACACACACCTCTATCACTAAAATACATGACTGCAGCAGGCGAATAAATACAGCCAGCATAATTTATTACAGACCCCCCTGCCCCCAGTGGTGCCCCTTATACAGTGCCCCCAGTAGTGGTCCCCCTATGCAGTGCCCCTTATATAGTGCCACAGGAGTAGTCCTCCCTGTGCAGTGTTCCCAGTAGTGCCCCTTATACAGTGTCCCCTGTACTGCCCCTTATACAGTATCCCCAGTACTGCCCCTTATACAGTGCCCCTTATACAGTGCCCCCAGTAATGCCCATTATATAGTGCCCCCAGTAGTTGCCCCCCTATGCAGTCCCTATACATAAATAGGACAAAGACGCACACAAAAAAATAAAAACAACACTTACCTGAATACCTGCTCCTGCAACCGCCGCTGTCAGCTCCTCCGTCCTTCCAGCCCACTGCGGGAGCCGGAAGGCGGAGGTCATGACTGTGCTCCAGCCCAGCTCCCTCCGGGGATGCAGCGACCAATGAGTCTGACTATCATTGGCTGCTAAAACAAACACACCGCTTCAGGGTAGTAAGAGTGTACTACCCAGCGGCGGTGTGTTTGTGACTGTGTAGTGCGGACCGCACTCACTGCAGTCCGCACTACTCTTACTGAAACCGCCACTGATTGCCGGGCAGGGTGGTTTTCTGGGTACTCAGAAACCCCCCCTGCATGCGTGCCTTAGTTCATTTTGTCAGAAGCCAGTTAACTAGAGTTGCCGACAATCTGGCTGCCTCTTCATACTGACTGCACATGCACGGCTGCCATAGCTGTATGCGCGGTGTAGCCCATAGGCTACAGCGGTTAACGCCATCTTCAGATGGGGTTAGCCTATATCCGGAATGCAATGCATTCTGGCTGTTGGTAAATTTGCCAGCATCGCATCCCCCACAGAAACCTATGAGGGATGTGGCTGCCTGCGGGAATGGAGGGCAGGGATCTCTGATACCTGCTGCGGTCCCTCCTTCATACATCCGAGTGAAGCTTAATATTTGCGGTTAACCCCTGAAAACGGGTGTTTTTGGGGATATAGCCACAAATCTAGAATGATAAATAGGCCTCATAGTGCATTAGGTCAGGAAGCATAGGCAGATAGAAATTGATAAACTGCGCTCTCATGAATTGTTTACAGCTGTATCCAGTAGCATTGTGCAATATTTCCAATACTGTACATAGTGCTTTGTTTTTGTTTATATATTTTATATATTGTATATTATATTTCACTATTGTATATTATTTCACTATTGTATATTATATTATTTCACTATTATATATTATATTATTTCACTATTGTATATTATTTTATTTCTCTATTATATATTCTATTATTTCACTATTATATATTATTTAACTATTGTATATATTTCACTATTATATATTATATTATTTCACTATTGTATATTATATTGTTTAACTATTAAATAATATAATATACAATAGTTAAATAATATATAACTATTGTATATTATATTATTTCACTATTATATATTATATTATTTCACTATTATATATTATTATTTCACTATTGTATATTATATTATTTCACTATTATATATTATTTAACTATTGTATATTATATTATTTCACTATTATATATTATATTATTTCACTATTAGATGGAGAGTGCTGGCCTCTTGGTAGAGTATTTTATTTTGGGTTCACCTGCATGTGGCTTTTCTACCGTGCACCCTCAGTGCTGAACGTGTTAGCCTGGGTACACACCTAAAGATTTTCTGTCCAACCATCCAACTAGTTGATTGGTTGGAATGAAAATCTGGTAAGGTATGAAAGCAAATGACAATCAGCAATTTGCCCCCAAACGCCGGAAAATGGACAAAAACTGTTGTTTGAACAAATTGTTTAGAGCAAACATTTAACAAACTTGTCTGACGACCATTTTCATCTGTTTTCTGGCATTTAGGAACAAATTGCTGATCATCAGTTACTCCCATACGTTACCAGATTTTAATTCCAACCAATCAACTAGTTGGATGGTTGGACAGAAAATCTCTAGGTGTGTACCCAGCCTAAAGGTGCATAAACACACAGCGATTTTGATACCAACGATTTTCTGAACGATTTTCTGTCAGATTATGGCTGGGTACACATGTAAAGATTTTCTGTCCAACTAGTTGATTGGTTGGAATGAAAATCTGGTAACGTATGGGAGTAACTGATGATCAGCAATTTGCTCCTAAATGCCAGAAAACAGATGAAAATGGTCGATCAGACAAGTTTGTTAAATGTTTGATCTAAACAATTTGTTCAAACAACAGTTTTTGTCCATTTTCTGGCGTTTGGGAGCAAATTGCTGATTGTCATTTGCTTTCATACCTGACCAGATTTTCATTCCAACCAATCAACTAGTTGGATGGTTGGACAGAAAATCTTTACGTGTGTATGCAGCTTAAGTGTCAGATTTTTGAAAGTGTAATGAACGATTTTTTGAACTACAAACGCTTTTTGTACCTTCCCTTAATGAAAATCGTTCAGTTGGTCAGTCAGAATGAACTACAAACGGGAACGCGCATGAACGATAATCGTTCATCGTTATAACTCAGAAACTGAACGATTTTTTCATCGATTGAACGATAACGACGTCGTTATAGTTAAATCGTTCAAAAAATCGTTCTGTGTGTGTATGCAGCTGAAGTGTGGACCAACAATCTGGATTTTTTATATAGTATAAGAAGTCTGGGGGCAGCCGGAATAAAAGGTCAAGTGTGTGTTTACCCTTCGTTCCACTCCCATAAGTCTGTGTTTAGCCTTTGTTCCACTCCCATAAGTCTGTGTTGCTTGGCTGTTCCGTCTGCATCCATGTCGCTGTCCCTCGCACCTCCGAGTTGTGCTGCATGTATTTGTCACCTGCTGATGAGCTTGCGTCCTTGTTGGTAACCTTCCCTCTCCCCTCCTGCCCGGTCTCCCGATCAGCTCTCCCATCTCGTCCATCCTTCCAGTTTCCCAGCCAGAACAAATTGATCTGCTCCCAAGGATGCCCTTAAAGGAGAGATTCACAGAGTTCGGCAGTTAAACATTACGGCACAACAGGGGATGTCACCGGGCCACGTTATTTACACCATCTCTCAGCAAACCTTACAAGCTGACATTCTGCGAGGTCCGCAGGGTTCTGTGTGTAAATAATGCAGGCCTCCCCCTGGCCTGCCGCACTACAATATGGTTAGAACTGACATGGGCTCTCTTGAATTGATGGCAGGGAATGGTGACCAGGGGCCCAGCCGCTCTGTAAAGCCGGTAGATCAGCTTGGCGGTGCATTTTTTATATTGTTTAATATTGCATCAAGTGTTTTCAGTACTAATGAGACTTCTTATTTCTGCCCTTCAGAAACTGTCATGCAGCGTGCAAGCCAGTGTTCATAGCCATCCGCCCCGGAGGTGGCTGCATGTATGTTAACCCGCTTCTATTTTATTGCAATGTGTTTTTTGGTTTTTTTTTGCTATGTACTAGAGTAGTGCATGGATGCTTCTAAGTACTTATTTAATGCTGCTATTTAAATGACCCTCTCTAATTGCAAACGTTACAAGGTGTCTGTTCTGTGTGCATGTGTGTTTGTTTTACTTCTATGCCAATAATATACAAACTTAAAGATCAGACCAGTTTTCTAATAGTGAAACTTTCAGGGTGATGTGTATGAGGAACTGAGATTGTGTCCTTTTGCAGATTACACCTTCCTACAAAAGCCCACGGGACTTTTTCCACCATGTTGTCTTTTTTTATGTTTTTTTTTTTATTGCCCATATAACTTTATTTTTATTATTTTTTGAAGTTCAGGGTGATTTCTTAGTCACATGACTCTTGCGCTTAGAGACCTACCTTTTCGCCTTAAATCGGACGTGTTCCCAAGAGGACTTGGAGGCTCTGAATCAATTGGACAGCGATAGGAACTGCAGAAATACCTCTACAGAGCTCCTGGGAAGGAGGGCTCATCATTTAGAGAGGCTAACATGCTAATCAGCCCCCATATCATGCAAATGACTCAGCTGAAAATGTTGCGTCATGGACAGGCCCCCCATATAACTTCGCTGTAAAGCTGGGTACACGCTGAGACGACCGGCAATCGTGCCGATGTCCAGGGTGTCCATTAACAACGCATGATTGCCGGTACACACTACAGCGATTGATGAACGATCACTCGTTCCGTCCTTCATTAACATTTATTAGGTCGCTTGCGATATCGTCGGGTTTGATGCTCAGCACATCAAACCTGACTATATCGCATGCGATTGCGGGAGCGCGCAAACTTGGCCGCACATACTGAGCGATGTAAGCGATTTTGTCGTTCCGAAACTGCAAATCGACCCGACCATAGTCGGCTTAACTGGGCTGTAACGGGGCTCATTACGTAGAATGAGTTCAGATAGGACATGTCAACGGAATTTCCATCAGAGGATAGGGCTGGTACACTGATAATGATGGCGACTATGAAAGCACACACACGAATATGGGCTGTCCGGAAGGATAGAGATGTGCATAACTCTGAATACAGGTGCCTATAGGCAGTTAGTTCTGCGAACGCAATGTGGGAACAGTTATGGCGTTGGCCTCTGCATCGTCCCCAAGGTTTTGGCAGATAAATTGGCCACCTGAGTAATGAGCTTTTTTTTTTTTTTCTTATTGATATTTAGTTAAAATTAAATTTAAGAAAAAAATATTCTGCCTTCTTGTTGATGGAGTTAAATAAGGCAATCTCGCACCAGGCACTTTTCTTAATGGTTAGCGTGCGCACGGTGTTGTAGGCCATACTTGTCTACTGTCCCAGAGTGTCCGTGAGGCTCCCGACAGAGAATGTTACCCTCCCAGATCTGAAAAGCTGCTCTTCTGTCATGTGACACCTACCACTTCTGCACAGCGAGGGCCGGATGAAGCGGAGGGATCTGAATGGACTCCTTTTTGGCTCTCCAATAGGAAGGAGCGGTTCTCGGAGGGCTAACGCCATCTGATTATTTAGTTCCGTAATCAATCTCAGAATATGTTAAGTTTTCAGAACGTGATGAATTTACAGCAGGCGCATTAGGACAGTAATGGTGAATGGGTCCTTCACATACAACCAGCGGAAACGACTGTTTCCGCATGTAGAGTACAATTGATCCATTCAACTTGATGTATATTCCCCATAGGGGTTTATTTATCAAAAGTGATTTGCAGGATAGTACGGTAAGCATCCCTGGGATGGATCCCCGATATCTGCTGCAGTCATTCTATGCGGGGCTGCTAAAATGTTGAGCTCTGAAATGCGAAGCAATGTTTACCGGCAATGGCCGCTCGCCCATGCGTGTTCTGATGTGCGGCCGGCATGTGTTTTTTAATCTATTCGAGCAATACATAATTTATTATTGCCATGATAAGAAATTATAATTATGGGGTCTAAAACCCAATAATTAATAAATGTGCCCGACAGTCTTTAACCATCTCTAAAATATTAAAATATTAAAGTACAGGCGTGTGAGTGTCACAAGCCGCCGCACTGCGAATGCAGGACGAGGCGAACGCCGGGCGAACGTTAGCTGAAACGCCTCCTACCTCCTCTCCGTCATTCCCGAGATCGTTCTGGATTGGCTCCTGCATCTATTTCCTTCTGGTGCAAACGCTGCTCTGATGCCGTTGATAGCATTTCACGTGTTTCCGGTTTGGTGTTGTCTCCTGTTATCCAGTCGAGTACCCAGTCCTCCTGTCAGCTTTTGTTACCTGCAGTTTGTGTCATCTAGGCGGCACGGTCTGCATATCCACTACCTGCCACCATTTGTGTCATCTAGGCGGCACGGTGTGCATATCCACGCTCTGCCGTTTGTGTCATGCAGGCAGCACAGACCGCACTCCAGCGTCCAACCCGGTGGCACAGGCCACAATCCAGCGTCCAAAGTACGCAATGCTGCGTACCACCGCCTGTGTCAACTCGGTGGCACAGGTCCTGCTTCATACCACCACAGCCTGCCAAGGCTGCTACACGGCCCAGAGGCTGCATCTTGTTCTACGGCCCACAGGCCACAGCCTGGCAAGGCTGCTACATGGCCCAAAGGACGCATCTTGTTCTACGCCCCACAGGCCACAGCTTGCCAAGGCTGCTTCACGGCCCACAGGCCGCATCATTGTTGTACAGGCCACAATAAGCCAAGGCTTACCAGCCCTCAAGGCTGCTCCACGGCTGCAGCTAACTAAGCATACCAGCCCTCAATGCTGTTGCGGGACTTACTATCTCAGGCCCTCATTCAGAGCCGTACGCTCTGAGCAGAGCGCACGCTCAGAATGAGGGCCGGCCTCCATGAAAATGGAGCGTCCTCCTGGACGCTCGTATAGCTGTGGGTCACCACCCACAGGCTATACGAGCGTGCATTTTGATGGCCGCGATGGTCGTGACCATCGCGACCATCAAATCTGCGAGCCGGAGCCTGCGGTTGAGGTTTTCAACCGCAAGCTCTGGAGTGATTTTGGCTCTATCAGAGCCAAAATCACTCCCACTGACATCACTAGTGATGTCAGTGGGCCGGCTTCTGACGGGAGGCGTTCCCGTGGGAACGCCCCCGTCAGGGAGGCACGCCCCCGGCATGCCTACCAAAGGGGGCGTGCTGTCAATCAACATCGACAGCACGCCCCCTTTGATCAGACACAACGAGCGAAGGAAAGTCCTTCGCTCGTCGCGTCTGGCGCATGCGCACGTCGGAGCTCCCTCCGTCGTGCGCAAGCTCAGTCCAGAACATCGACCCACTTGCGAGCGGACAGCCGCCCGTGAGTGGGTCTGAATCAGGCCCTCAGTTCCTAAAATTATTACCAGCCCTATATATAAAAAAGTTGCTTTGAGAACTTTTTGTTACAGTGAGGTATTCATCTGTCTTCCTCTTTTAATCTTGGACCTTGGTCAGAATCCCACGCAAATTCTTGCAGGCCAGATTCAGGTTCTGACCCAGAAACTGCAGGAACATTCCCTCCGAGTGGAGGAGACTCGAGTGGCTCCTGCCCGTCCTACTTTAATTGAGCCTAAATTGAATATGCCGGACTGGTTTTCAGGGAACCGCAAGGATTTCCTAAACTTTAAAGAAAGTTGTAAACTTTATTTTAAGCTCAGACCCCTATCCTCGGGTTCCGAGGTCCAATGAGTCGGGATTGTGATTTCTCTTCTACAGGGAGACCCCCAAACTTGGGCCTTCGGCCTCCCCTCCACCTCAACTGCACTTCAGACTGTGGATTCCTTTTACACCGCCCTGGGATTACTAGCCTCCAGTCCTTAAAACAGGAGAACAGGGCAGCGGAGGACTATTGTACGGAATTCCGTAGGTGGGCCATTGACTCTGGGTGGAACGACTCAGCTCTCCATAGTCAGTTCCGGTGGGGACTTTTGGATCAGATAAAAGACATCTTGGTCCAATATCCTACTGCAATAACCGTCGATGATCTGATGAGTCTGACCATTCGCATCGATCGACGTCTCCGGGAACGCAGGTTGGAAAAGAATTTGCCATCTCTGGCTCCTCGATCTCTTTGAATGTCTCCGGCTGAACAGGAAGATCCAATGCAACTGGGGGCTTTCTGTCAAAATTCGGAAGAGAAACGGAGGGGACACACACTGTGTCTTTGTATGTATTGTGGCGATAAAGGACATATGGCTCAACTTTGTCCTGTTAAGTCGGGAAAAGGCAAGGTCTAGGTGGTAGTGGAGAGTTGTATCTAGGCCTTGCATCCATCTCTCCGGAATATTATGTCCTTTTTCCCACCATACTCAAGTCACCATACGCTCAAGTTTCTGTTTCTGCCTTTGTTGATAGTGGGGCCGTGGATAACTTCATGGATCTGGCGTTCTTTGAGGCACTAGGACTTACTCCTGAACCTTTGTGTAGTCCAGTCACAGTCATTGGTCTGGATGGCAGAAATCTCTCCAAAGTTTACTTTCTGGATACCACCATTACAGTTTACTGTTGGAGCTCTACATCTGGAAGAACTTTCATTTCTCCTTCTTCAGTGTCCATTGGCTCTCGCGGTTCTAGGATTACCGTGGGTTAAGAAGCATAACCCAGTGATCCAGTGTCAAACTGGTGAAATACTGCATTGGGAGCCCTCTTGTTTTGACCACTGTCTATCTCGTCCTGTTCAGCTAGCAGTGGCCATTCCATCTGAGTCTCAGTCAATTCATACTCCCTATCATGACCTGGCTGAAGTGTTCTCTAAGAAGAAGGCCGATGTTCTACCATCTCATCGGTCTTTCCATTGTGCCGTCGATCTTCTACCTGATGCCAGACTCCACAAAGGCAAGCTATACTCTTTGTCTGTTCCTGAGGATGAAGCTATGTAGTAGTATATCCAGGAGGCTCTGGAAAAGGGATTTATTCGGCAATCAAAGTCTCGGGTAGGAGCCGGTTTCTTTTTCGCTCTGAAAAAAGACGGATCACTCCGACCTTGTATTGATTTTAGAGGATTGAACAAGATCACAATCAAGAATGCGTATCCCTTGCCGCTCATCTCAGTCCTCTTCGATCAACTGAGGTAGGCTTCTGTTTTTTTTGAAGATTGACTTGCGGGGTGGAAACCGGCATTCAACACCCACTTGGCGCATTTCTAATATCTGGTCATGCCGTTTGGTCTCTCCAACGCCCCAGCCGTCTTCCAGGACTTTATCAATGAAGTCTTAAGAGATTTCCTGGGAGTCTTTGGCTGTTGTCTACCTAGATGACATCCTCATATACTCCAAATCCATGAAACAGCATCGACAGCACACGAGTCTGGTGCTGCAGAGTCTCCTTGATAACTGTTTGTACGCCAAGTTAGAGAAATGTGAGTTTGAGGTTTAAGAGGTCTCCTTCTTAGGTTGCATCATCTCCTCTCATGGATTCTCCATGGATCCTAGTAAGGTGAAGGTTATCCTGGATTGGGAACAATCCACATCTCTAAAAGCCATTTAGCAGTTCCTGGGATTTGCAAATTGTTTTCGCAGGTTTGTCAAATACTTCTCAATTGTCTCTCCTATCATGGACTTGACAAAGAAAGGGGCTGATGTTGCTAACTGGTCCTCCAGCGCCATTCATGCCTTCAACTCCCTCAAGACTGCTTTCGTGTCAGCGTCTGTACTCCGACATCCCAACCCAGATCTTCATTTCGTGGTTGAAGTGGACGCTCCTGAGATCGGAGTTGGAGCCATCTTTTCTCAGAGAGATTTGGAAGATGACAAATTACATCCATGCGCCTTTTTCTCTCGGAAATTTCTCTTCTGAAACAGTTTGTCCTTTCCTCCAGGTTTACCCCTAGACGTTCAATCAGGCCCCCACCAGTCCTCGTCCAGGGGTGCCAGGAGTTTGTTGTGGAGAAGATCCTTGACTTCAGAGTTTCTCGGGGATGTCTTCAATTTCTTGTTCACTGGAAAGGATATGGTCCGTAGGAGTGATCCTGGATTCCTGAAAGGTCTTTGCATGCTCCTACCCTGAAGAGAAGATTCTTTGAGAACTTTCCTAACAAACCTGGGTCTAGGGGTTCTTTTAGGGGGGGGTACAGTCACAAGCCGCCGCACTGCGAATACAGGACGAGGCGAACGCTGGGCGAGCGTTCGCTGAAACTCCTCCTACTGCCTGTCCGTTATTCCGGGATTGTTCTGGATTGGCTCCAGCATCGATTTCCTTCTGGTGCAAACGCTGCTCCAATGCCGGTGATAGTTTCGCGTATTTCCGGTTTGGTGTTGTCTCCTGTTATCTAGTCGAGTATCCTGTCCTCCTGTCTGCTTTTGTTACCTGCCGTTTGTGTCATCTAGGCGGCACGGTCCGCATATCTACTATCTGCCGTTTGTGTCATCTAGGCGGCATGCTCTGCATATCCACGATCTGCCATTTGTGTCATCCAGGCGGCACAATACACACTCCAGCGTCCAAGTGCTTGTGTCAACCCGGTGCACAGGCCGCACTCCAGCGTACCACCGCTTGTGTCAACCCGGCGGCACAGGCCGCAAGCCAGCGTCCAAAGTACGCAATCCTGCGTACCACCGCCTGTGTCAACTTGGCGGCACAGGTCCTGCTTCAGACCACCACAGCCTGCCAAGGCTGCTACACGACCCAAAGGCCGCATCTTGTTCTATGGACCACAGGCCACAGCTTGTCAAGGCTGCTTCACGGCCCAAAGGCCACATCATTGTTCTACGGCCCACAGGCCACAGCAAGCCAAAGCTTACCAGCCCTCAAGGCTGCTCCACGGCTGCAGCTAGCCAAGCATACCAGCCCTGAAGGCTGTTGCAGGACTTACTATCTCAGTTTATACCTCAGTTCCTAACAGTGAGATGCAGTCACTAAATTGATGCTTATTTCACAACAATGCCTTATTAGTAGGGATGTGCAGGCTCGGATAGGTTCGAGTTTGCACGTGGAGTTCGGATTTTTCCCTCCAAAAAAACGGAACTCAGAACGAGGCAAAACGTCATCTTACATGGACGAACATCATCATTCCTGGACAAAAGACCAGGAATGATGATGTTCGTCCATGTAAGATGACGTTTTGCCTCGTTCTGAGTTCCGTTTTTTTGGAGGGAAAAATCCGAACTCCACGTGCAAACTCGAACCTATCCGAGCCTGCACATCCCTACTTATTAGCTTATTTTCTAAATACATCCAGGACCACATGGGACTGGGACTGAAAATGATGAAGGGCCTAGTATGAGTAGAGGAGGTGTGACCAATGCTGTGTGGGTGTGGCCAGGACCACATGTACACCCCTATCAGCCCAGTGTCTCCCTAAATACATCAATGTAGAAAAATTGCATAATTTTGAAAGGAAACTAAAAATAAAATTTTAATACTTATGATTTAAGGCCGACCATGTGGCCAGCTGGGTGACTGGTCATCATCATGCGGTCTTAGTGATGGGCCTATTTATGCAGAGACCTGGTGCTGCAGTCCTGTCTGCTCCATTAATCTGGCTAATGGTCTTCATTGAAGACCATTAGCCTGCTGTGGTTGTAATGGCTTTCAGAACAAGCCCATGCCATGTAGATAGCCAGCACGGACCGGTAAACTGGCAAATCTGGTATTTGCAAGGGGGTTGCTGTGTCTAGTCATGGGGTGTGGAGGGAGAAGGGGAGCACAGTGTGGGGTGTGGAGGGAGAAGGGGAGCACAGTGTGGGGCGTGGAGGGAGAAAGGAAGCACAGTGTGGGGTGTGGAGGGAGAAGGGAAGCACAGTGTGGGGTGTGGATGGGGGAAGGGGAGAGAGTGTGGGGTGTGGAGGGAGAAGGGGAGCACAGTGTGGGTGTGGAGGGAGAAGGGGAGCACAGTGTGGGGTGTGGAGTGAGAAGGGGAACACAGTGTGGGGTGTGGAGGGAGAATGGAAGCACAGTGTGGGGTGTGGATGGGGGAAGGGGAGAGAGTGTGGGGGGTGTGGAGGGAGAAGGGGAGCACAGTGTGGTATGAGGAACCCTAAGTGTGTTTTACTGAAAAGTTGCGCAACTCGAACTGTGGTGATCCTGGCAGAAGTTGTTACGGTCTCTGACACCGTCTACCAGGATCACAAGTTTTGAGTGACACACACTGACAGCGAGACAGACTGGGCAGCTAAGTTTGCGGTTTGTGACGACTATGGGGTGACTTGCGTGCACAGATCATCACAGCAGACAGGGGCATCCTGGGCAGGGCAGCTAAACTGATGTATTTAATCGCTCATCGCTTTAATATTTAAACTAATATATTACGTTTTTTTTAGTTTTCAATTATATAAGTACATTGCGTAATTATTCTAAAAAATATGGGGGAGGAGGGCACCAGTCCCTTACTTTGCCAGGGGCACTCGGGCTGCTAGATACACCCCTGCCTATCGCAAATCTAGGGGGCAATCAGGATGATCGCTATCCTCCCCCCCCCACAGGCAGAGGAGACTGCTGTTCTGCAGCAGCAAGCAGTCTCCTTTGCAGCCCAGCATGTGCTGGGCTGCTCAGCTAACATGGAGGAGGGGGAGCGGCGTAGTACCTGGGCCCCCGCCGGGCCCCTCCAGCAAGTCCGGGTGATTAGTACCCGCTCACCATCCCCCCCCCCCCCCCCTCTAGGCACCCTGTGTGTAGTTTGTTGGCAGGCTAGTCTGGTCCACCCTACTTTCGTCAGAATGGGTTGTGCTGCTTCATGTTGCTTCCCAGTTTTGCTTGTAGTCCAATAACATGGACTGATCCCTGTGTACCTGGCTCCCACAACTGTACTCTTTCTGCGACCTGTTCTCCCTGCCACTGACAGAATAATGTAGCATCAAGGTGTGACTTCCAAGGTGTATACGAGTATGGGCCTGTATGTCCGGGCTGGCAGATCCCCGATGGGAAGTCTTAAGGCCCCTACACACTAGACAATATCTTTGCCAGATTCCGACGCCTCAGAACAAAAAAGTGTAAAATAAAATAAAAAATTATGTGGGGTCCCCCCCTAAAAGCGTATACAGCCCCGGACTTTTCAGAGCCAGTCCTGGTTGTGTAAATTCGGGGGTCAAAAGACTTAGGGGTCCCCTGTATTTAGCACAACCAGAACCTGTGCTCAGCGAGCCGGTGCTGGTTTTGGAAAAACAGGGGACAAAATGAGTAGGGGCCCCTGTATTTTCCATAACCAGCAAAAACTGTGGGGTTGATACACTAAGGACCTGATTCAGAGCCGCTCTGAATCAGGGCGTGTTTTTTTTTTTCTCCAGCCCTCTCGCAAAGCTGTGGGTGACAACCCACAGCGTGTGCGAGCGGACTGGAATCCGTCGCGATTATCACGACCATAGTGCTTGCAACGAGACCCTGTGGTAGGGTCTCTGCTCCCAGAAGCCCGAGCAGGAAGTCCACTACTGACATCACGAGTGATGTCAGTAGGGCCGACCACAAACGCCCGGCGTTCCTAAGGGAACGCCTGCGTTTGTGCACCCACCCCCACTCCCGGCTTACAAAACAGAGCGATCTTTCACTCTCCATCGACAGCCGCCCCGTCTTGTAGCAAGACCCGTAGCGACTGAACTTCAGTCGCAGGACAGGTCTCGCGCATGCGCACGCCGGAGGCGGCGCATGTGCAGTGGGGGACCATAGACCCGCTTGAATCAGGCTCTAAGCCTTGGAGAGAGATAAAGTGGACGGAGATAAAGTACCAACCAATCCGTTCCTAACACACATTACAGGCTGTGTTTGAAAAATGAGAGGAGCTGATTGGTTGGTACTTTATATCTGTCCACTTGGGCTTAGTACACCTACTCCTGTGTGCGATTCATAAGTCACTCGCATGATTGTTGTTTGTTATATGCAATCACCCTACAGTAACCATGTCTAAATATATAATCGATAAAGAGAATTCAAAAGTGGAAACAAATTATCTAAAAATATTTCAGTATGTCTAGTTTTAAAAAAGAAACTTTAACCACACATAAAAAACTAGGGAAGAACACCCCCTACGAATCTCCATGTTCAAAAGCCCTAGGTGGGTGGCAGCCCCGTGGCCTGACCGGCTGCTGTTCTCGGCAGCCGAGTCGTACCTACTAGTGACGCAACTTTTCACTCATGTAAAAAAAATTATAATGCAAAGCCAGTGGGTATCTGGCCTAAAGTATTGGGGCAACGAGACTGAAAACTTTCTTAAGACAGGAAAAGACAGACAATACTGAGCACTGCAAACTTAGGGCCTGATTCAGAGCCGCTCGTGAGCGGCCGCTCGTTCGCTCCGAGCGATGTTCGCACAACTGCGCATGTGTATGGGTTGTAATACGCATGCGCGAACCATTCATTGCGGTCGGAAATTGTGTGCTCGCAAAATAGCAAATGCCTGCTAATTTGAGTGACAGGATGAGGCGTTTGTGGGTGGTAACAGGGGAAGGTGCTTGAAAACGGGGAGTGGAGATCCGAACGCAGGCGTGCCAAAAGGTCAAAACGGGTGTTTTAAGGGTGTGCATAATTAACAAAGCAGCGTCATCGACCACGTCACTTGGTTGTTTCTTAGCCTGAACTGTTCGCATGATTGCGGTAGGAAAATCCAACCACAAGCACTGCGAGCAGTTCAGACGCCTTTCGATGTACTCGATTAAATAGCAAATAAATAGCGGAGATGACGTAGGATGCGAGCGGCCAGGGGGCGTCTTTACAAAATAGCGAGCGCATGTTTCGTTCGCTCGTTCAGACATAGAGGCGTCAACAGACCGCAAAGAGCGAGCGCTCAATTTAAATAGCCGGCCCCTTTTTCTGAACGAGCGAGCGCAAATAGCGTCCGGCTCTGAATCAGGCCCTTAATGCAAAGTGAGTCAGGTGACAAAGCCAAAAGGGATTTCTCACTGTGCTGCAGCCACTATCTGCTTCCAGTGTGTTTCCTCGTTTTCGAGAACTGATTTCAGGCACAAGTGCTATTTTAAGTTTGGGGATTTGTAAAAGTAGGAGTAACTGTTTTAGGTATTGTAGTAGGTTGTGGTACCAAGCATATTGATTTTATTTAGGTTACATTGTTTTTGAGTGGAGAACCCAATTGTTGATAATGTAACGTAAGTATTTAATTTTTTACATGTTTTTTTGTTTACAGTTTTCTGCACAACATGTAAACATGTCGGGCTCCCTACGGCACTGGGTATTAACCGTATGGCAGAGGGCAGTAACATTGTTACTATATTGTGTAAGACTGATAATTGCTCTTGCTGCCTGTTAAGATCTATTGTAGCGAAAAGACATGAAAAGGAGGGAAAGGGTACGTGTTGGGGGGGACATGGGCGCCAAATGTTAGTACAGCATGTGGCACTGATTCATAGCTTCCAGTAGTTATATTACACTTGCTGATCAGAGGAATACATGGCCATTAAAGCAGTTAACAGCCCCCGGTAGAGGAAGGGTTTCCTATGACGGGTACTGAAGTAATGAAAAGCACTAGTGCACGGCGTCCATGTAGTAGATCCTTTGATCTTCATACCTGCTTCTGTTCTCCATTTTATAAATATTTATTAAGTTATTTATGTAACACACACATAGTCTTCACTCTTGGTCTGACGCGGGCAGGACTCCGGACCATAGAGAGGGCACATGGCCATGAGAAAAGGGAGCCTGTCTTTAAGACGCGCCCCCTTTTCATCACTCTTGGGGGGCGTGCCGGGCTGACCCCAAGCTCTCCCCTATCTCTGCGCACGGCATCTATTCACCGGCAATGATCGCTGCACCGTCATTTTTCCCCCCTGCGGGACATGGGTGGTTGCTACTTTGAGCAGGCTGCAGAAGCTAAAGCTTACCACGGCCTGCCCAGGTCCAGGAAGTCTGCCTCCATAATCGCAGAACCTGGCCTCACCCCTCCTGGAGTGGTAGGATACAGTTCCCCACCCCCGCACTTCCCCATGAATGTCATAGCGAGGCCTGTGCGCAATCTCGCAGGACCCGTTCTGCACATGAACTGAACATGAACTGAACAGGTCCTGTGCATTTGTAGATTTCCGATAATCGTGAATCTGAAGATCTGCCTCCTCTGCTGAATCAGGCCCTGTATTCCTTACCACATGTACACTAACAATTGTCCTACCATTATTTTCTGAGCACCCGGAGGAACTCACGCAAACATGGGGAGAACACACAAATACCGCACAGATAGGGCCTTTGTGAAAATCAAACCCAAGGCGTCAGTGCTGTGAGGCAGTAATGCTAACCACCTTACGTCAGCCGTGCTGCCCATAAATACAATAATACAAATTCTCACATAGTTGACACCATTCTAGATTGAACAATCTGTGACTCTCCAGCTGTTGGAGACTATAGCTCCCAATTGAAAGATGCATGATGGGACTTTTAGCTCAACCTCAGCTGGCTATCCAAGTTAACATCCCCTAACATTTACCCCTTTGTGGAGCTCTGGTATATTGCAGGTTGGCGCTATCCTGTTGGTTTGTGCACTGTTAGGGGCCTACTCATCATCACTTCATTTTCGTCTGCTTTTGTAAAAATTAAGTAATCTAGCCATTCATCAAGAAGCTGTCCCCATACACTAGTATCACAGATATCTCCTGCTTACCTTCCTCTCCCGGAATGGCCCGCTGTCCCCATATACTAGTATCACAGATATCTCCTGCTTACCTTTCACCCCCGGAATGGCCCGCTATCCCCATACACTAGTATCGCAGATATCTCCTGCTTACCTACCTCTCCCGGAATGGCCCGCTGCCCCCATACACTAGTATCACAGATATCTCCTGCTTACCTTCCACTCGCGGATTAGCCCGCTGTCCCCATACACTAATATGGTGACAGAATTAATCAAGCTCCAAAAATACAATATTTTCGGAGCTTGATTGCGTGAGCATTCGCCATCTGCAGAGGGGAAGGGGGGCGGCGCTGATCCAGGGCCCCCCGCCGGGCCCCTCCATCAGCCCGGGCCCGGGTAATTATGTAGTACCTTCTCCCTCCCCCCTCTGGGCACCCCTGAATGTCCAAGGAAGGAGCAGGGCTGGGATTATAGGCAGGGCAACAGGGGAGGTTGTCCCAGGGCCCCCACACATAGGGGGCCCCCATACTTGTCCCTGGTCCCCGGCCACATACTGGAGCAATCTGCAGTGGCCCGCGATTAAGCCCTGCCCCTCTCTGCATTTGGCCCTGCCCCCTCTTCACTGATCTGTGAATCGTGCTTGTCCAACTTCTGCTGCCTCTGAAGTAAGGTGTAGTGTGTGTGTGTGTGTGTGTGTGTGTCATACTGTGTATATATACACAGTATGGCCCACATGAGGGCTCTTATGTATATATACACAGTATGCCGGACATTGGGGCTCTTATGCGCATGCATGACCTGTACGTCATGCATGCGCACTAGCGTCACTGCTCGGAAAGGAGCAGTGAAAAGATTCACTGCTCGGAAAGGAGCAGTGAAGCCGCTCTTGGGGACAGCTGATTCTCGGATCAGCGGCGAGTTTGAATATTATCGGTGATCGAACCCTGATAATTAACATCATGAATAGACCCCGTAATCTTTTAATACCTGACAAAGCAACACCTACGTTTCTCTCACCACACTGCAGCTGCCTGATCAACATAATAACTCCCACCTCAAAAAGCCCAAATAATACCTAATAGTCAACAAGGAGAAAGTAGCACCTAATACGTCTTGCTTTTGGTTCTCTGCATTTGTTTATGAATCACAGAGATTTGAAACAGAACAGAAAACTAACATAAAGATGGCAGCTGTTATCCTTACCACGTTGCCCTGTTGGGAATCGGTATGCCGATTCCCGGCAGCGGCAGCCCGACACTGGAACAGATCCCGGCAGTGTGAGCCCGACAGCGCTGGAAATCCAGATCGTTGTAAGGTAAGTATAGACATACCTAACCTGACCCCCCTAACCCTCCTTAGGGGTGCCTAACCCTAACCTCCCCCCAAGTGCCTAACCCTAATCCCCCCTGTAAGTGCCTAACCCTAACCCCCCCCTTCCCCGCTGCCTAAACCTAAGTCCCCCGGGGGGTGCCCCTAACCCTAAGTCCACCCCGGGTGCCCTAAACTTAACCCTCCCCCCCCGCAGCTGTCCGCTCACGGCGCTCGCCATCCCTTCGATCGGGATGCCGGGTGCCGGGGAAATGAGCGGCATCTACATCTAGACGCCGGGCATTTCACCCTCGCCGGGATATGTCAGTCGGGAAGCCGGCTGTTGGTTTCATGTCAGCCGGCTTCCCGACTGCATCCCCCCTGTGGAGATTTTGACCTACATTCAAATGATTTTATTTATGTATTCAAATTCCATTTATATTAGTGTACTTTTTTAATATCAGAACACAAAGCGGAAATTATAATTTTGCTAATTTATTTCAACCAATCAAATGGCTCCGCCGCGTGAAGGCCAATATACAGGTTGTGTATGTGCGTGTGTGCGTGTATTTGTGTGTGTAATGCATGCCAAGGCTTCCGTACATATACATGTGTTCATCCCATGTATGTTTACTTTACAGAATGTATTTCATTATCTGTATGTGTGCTTGTGCCAGAGTTACACATGGTAAGACGAGACTTGCGCACGATGTACATGATGTAACAATGACATGCCGACGCTCATCAGTCCTAATTCTTTGTCAACAGAACTATGGAGACGGAGGGCATTATGAACACATGACCAGCAGGGACCTGGCGTCACACGACAATCTCTCCCCGCCATTTGTCAATTCAAGAATGCAAAGTAAGTTGCAGAACTTTATCACTGTTTCCGCTATTATTAAAGGTAGTGTCACACCAGCAGTTTAGCGAGCGATCATTTTGTTGTCATAGCCAGACGTCTTCGTATATAATATACTGATGATGGACTATTTCTGCCCTGTATTCGTTCCGCACCCGGCTATAGTTCTTGCTTCTTAAAACTTTTTGATCAAAGTTTCCCAACGGAAAAAGCAATTCGTGAACTTTAAATTGTTTAAATCCCTGAAGTTTTTGTTCGCATGTTGATTTCATAATCGGGGGCACTATATGAAATGTGTTTATACACTCTAGTTCCTCATTGCGACTTCCCAGGGGTGGAAGTATCAAGCCTCGGAGAGATAAGTTACCCAAAGCAGCCAATCAGCGTCTAACTGTCATTTATCCAGCAAAGTCTTTGAAATACAAGAAGGAAGGTGCGCTGAGGGGTTCTGTAAAAAAACCCTCACAAAAAACATAGAAATATAAATAGTGTCTGCGCTACTGTCTATACAAAAATCCCCCAGGCTGTTATTATAAACAATATATAAATGTATTCAACATACATATGAACTGTAGTTCACCTTTTAAAACATATCAATAGACACTAAATACTGTTACCATATCTCCTGACTTGATTGGAAGTGCTACAATGTAACTGAAGCACAAGGGAAATCGCAATAAGTGTGGGACATAAACATCTATTAATAGTAATAGGTTTAGTTCATACACTTAATCCCCAAATTCCACATGAAGACAAAAAAGAGTTCCCGCACAATTTTTTGTTCCATTTAAATAACTGTGTATAGTCACCAATTGAAGACCCCGTAGGAGGTTCCCCCCCGATATTCGGAGGACTCAATGTGTAAGGGTTCCTGCAACCCATGACCCTCCAGTAAGTGCCTAACCATGGGCAGCACAGATGGTGTAATGGGCAGCACAGATGGTGTAATGGGCAGCACAGATGGTGTAATGGCAGCATTACTGCCTCACAGCACCGAGTTCGTTGGTTCGATACCCACTTCGGCCCTAACTGTGTGGAGTTTGTATATTCTCCCTGTGCTTGCGTGGGTTTCCTCCGGGTTCTCCGGTTTCCTCCCACACTCCAAAAATATACTGGCAGGTTAAGGTTAATTGGCTCCTAACAAAATTCCCCCTAGTGTTTGTATGTGTGTGTGCATGTGGTAGGGAATATAGGCCCTCATTCAGACCCACTCGCTATTTGTGGTCGTTCGTTCTAAAACAAGGGGTGGCTATTCAAATGATCCGTTCGCAAATTGCGGTCTGTTCACACCTCTAAGTCTGAACGAGCGAGCAAAACATACGCTCGTTTATTTGATAAAAACGCCCCCTGGCCGCACGCACCATACGTCATGTCCGCTATTTATTAGATTAATCGAGTACATCGTACAGCGTATGAACTGCTCGCTATTCTTGTGGTTGGTGTTTTCAACCGCTATTTTGCGAGCAGTTCTGAGTTAAAAAAAAAACAAGTGACGTGGTCAATGACGCTGATGTATTAATTATGCACTCCCTTAAAACGCCCGTTTTGACCTTTAAGCACGCCTGCGTTCGGATCTCCACTCCCCGTTTTCAAGCACCTTCCCCTGTTACCACCCACATACGCCTCATTCTGTCACTCAAAAAAGCAGGCACTCGCTATATAGCGTACAAACGATTTTCGGCCGCACTGACTGGTTCGCGCATGCGTACTAAATACCGTACGCATGCGCAGATGTGCGAACATCGCTTGGAACGAGCGTACTGCCGCTAGCGAGCGGCTCTGAATGAGGGCCATAGATTGTAAGCTCCACTGGGGCAGAGACTGATGTGAATGGCCGAATATTCTCTGTAAAAGCGCTGCGGAATGTGTGTGCGCTATATAAATAACTGGTAATAAATAAATAAATAACCATCTCTCCCAGTGCCTACCCTTAACCCTCCAGTACGTTCCTAATGACTAAACATCCCTCCTGGTGCCTAACCCTTAAAAAAAAACACCATGTGTCGACCATTTCCATGTCGACCTTTTGTACATGTCGACCTTTTATGACGGCCTAAACACATCTCAACCTTTTGTGTCGATATTGTGTCCCTGTTGACATATTGACTGTTGACCTTCTGGTGTCGACCTATTGTTTGTTGACCTTTTTACTGTCGACTTCCTATCCGGAAACCCCTTTATTTTGTCCTTCACGAATTGGGAGCAGTGACTTATTTTCCACTGGTTTTCTTTAAAAAAAAGCAAATTCATGTAGTAGATACCTGGATGGTGTATCTCATCACAATGAGGCACTGTTGTGCTTTGTAGTATAATTTTCTACAGGTTTCAGCCATCTGCTGTTGTAGAACTACAGATTCCAGCATGACTGATCTGCAGTGGTTCTGACTAACTACTGAAGGAGTCTCTCAGCTTATCAGAAACTGGCACTGAGTAATGGTAAAGTTGGTGTCATTTAATTATAGCTAAAAAGGAAAACCAGTCCAGTGGCTCTTTTCTGCCATAGTTGTGTAATTCATAAAATATTCCAGGGTTGATGTGATTATTATGTATATGGGGGGTGATTCAGCTAGGATCGCAATTACAGAGCGGAACGCAGGCAGCTTTGTATTCCATTCTTGCTATTATGCAAATACAGCAGGAGGTGTATGGCACCCCCTGTATGACACCCCATGTATGACACCCCCTGCTGCATTTGCGATCCCAGCACTGCGACGGAGGTTGCAGGATGGGATCACCATAGCGACCATCGATGGTCGCGATGGTGGACGACGCCGGGCTGCCAGCCAGCTGAGTAAGCCTCATCTTACTCAGGCTGGCCGGCTTTGCGAGCCCAGGACACTGCGTCGGTCGATGCATTCACTGGGCTTGCCACCCCCATAAAACGGGGAGGACTCGCCCCCGTTTCCCAGAACGCCGGGCCGCCCTTTCACCTCCCCTTAAATGCCTCTGCCTCAGGACCCATTCTGCACACTCACAGAGTGAGTCCTGCATACGCGCAGATTCCCGATAATCAAGCCCATAATCCAGTAAATGCTAAATAGGGTATTCAATTAGAAGGGAAAAGCTGGAAAATTTTCACCTGTCTGACTTTTCGCCTCATTCGCCTGTTTCAGAGGCGAAATCATTCCATGCGCGTTCCCGGTTTTCGCATAATTCAATTGCAAAACAGGCGAAAACGGAAATAGGCGAATGCGGAACAGGCGAAAAAGTACTGAAAGAATTGGGGAAATCAGTCTGTACCCCAGAAAAAGATGCAGTAACATAGGAAATCAATATAGATGTGTACTAATAGCCCTAATAAAACTTTGTTGCGAACTTAAGTTGTGTAAATTGCTTGCTATTAGCGTCTTTGTAAAAGTGGTGAAAATAAGTAGACCTGTCAAATTCGGGGTACCTGATAATGGGTGCTAGCATTTTTTTATGTCTCTAAAGTGAACTTTTTAAAAAACCTGAAAAATCCACCTGCTGCATGCACCTGCAATCCTAAACACCTGACCCGTCCTTGCAGCCCCCCAAGAAGCCTATTTCGCTAGTTTTTATGCTTGTCCCGCCACTTTTTAAATTTTCACCCCAACAATGACATTTCTTTCTTGGGGTGTTCTTAGGTTTTTGTTTTTATTTTTTTTGTAGATTTGTCTTTTGGGGGCTGTCCCCACGTTTGCACCCCAAAATAAAGATTTTGCACTTCTTGGAGAATATTTTTTGGCGAATTCAATGCATCGAGTTTCCGCTTAGGCGAAATTGTCCTGGAATTGAATTAGGCCAAAAGTTTTTAGGCAAAATTTTCGCAAAAAAAAAACCACAGACGAAAAAGGCTTTCCGTCTCTAATTGAATATGGCCCTAAGAGTGTGGAATGTATAATGAGTGTATTGTGGAATGTATACGCACAGATGTGAAATTATGTCTGCTTGTATGTATGTACAAAGTTTTTAGAAACTTAATAATTAATGTGTAATAGTTCTGTACATCCCACTCGTTTGCTGTGTGTATTTAGTACATACGTCTGTATAGCTTGAGAATGCAGTAAATTAGTATTTGGTAAATAGCGTAGGATCTCCTGTGAGTGATACAATAAGGGGCTGATACAGAGTTGTTTGCAAATGCCCCCGCAGCTGCGAATTTTGTGTGCGCAGCAGCTGTGCGCAAATTAGCAAATGTCGCAGCCATTGGAATATGTATTGAGACGACCACCAGCAGATCCAAGCAACTGCGTACAAGATGCAGAACCCTGCAGGCCTGCACCTGTCACGACCCGCGCGGTTCCTCTTTCCTGCCTGGGGTGTCGCTGTTTGCTCTGGTGCTTCTATCATGCTCAGCTGGTGCAGCAAACTGCTGAGATACAGACCAGAGTGTGCTAGAAGCACCAGAGCAGAGCGCGACACCCCAGGCAGGAAACGGCGCGGGTTGTGACAGGTGCAGGGTGCTAGAATGAACACTAAACCACACTCTGCATCCAGATGGAATAGTAGGCCTGATTCAGACCCGGTCGCAAGGCTGCGTTCGCACACAGCCGTCAGCAGCCAAAGTATGCAAATTCTGCGATCGCTGGCAAGACAGCACGCTCCACTGTCTTGTCGTGAGATCGCGGTATGAAGTTAGACGCCCACCAGCCTGACAGAAGATGCCCACTTTCCCTTAGTAGCGTACGCCATCTCCAGGAAGTGTAGTAAACAATCGGTAACATCGAGTAACATCGGACCCATACCCAGCACTTGTGGCTGACCATACCCTACCGCAAGCAATGCGAGTGCTGCTGAGTGTAATTCAGCCATGTGACGTGTACGCTGACGATGGGTCTTAATTATGCATGCCCCTGAAATGGCGTTCAGACGCACAGACACGCCTGCGTTCGCACCACCACACCCCTGTTGCCATCGACCACCCCCTGTCACCACCCACAAATGGCACGTCCTGTCACTCATGCTTGCGGTGCGTCTGTGTACAGGGTGCGAACGCTTCCCAATTGCATTGACTGGTTCACGCACGCGCACTGCGTCTTGCACGCATGCGCAGATTGCAAACATCCTCAGACTGCGTGCGAACGCAACCTTGCGACCGGGTCTGAATCAGGCCCAGTGTTCAAACAATAATATGTCAAAGTTACATAGATTGAAAAATAACTTTTTTTAAATTATTTTACTGAAATTAATCATTTAGGTTATTTATTCAATCTCCGTGTATTTGACACATGTACAGTATGTAACCAATGTTACTGTTTCTATTAGCAGAAATAATGTTTTTTATTTTTGCTTTTATTAAATATATTCATTTCAATGATGGCCACACAGTGTGTTTCCAAATGAAGCTGCTTCTTTTTTCTTCTGGGATTTTTTCCGTATTTAGCTCCTCGCTGTTACACTCTGCGGCGTCGCGTGTTCTGGCCCCGGCAGGGAGTTACACTCGCCGTGTCAGCCAGAATCTGGGGGCGTTACCAGGTGACACCTTTCAGCGGCGAACACGTGTGTCATTCAGCATTTTCTCCTCCATCATCCGTGTACACACAAATACAAACATACCTGCGGAATGTGGTAGGTGATACTGTGCGGCACAACGCGGCTAAAAATAGAGCCATTATTTGTAATTCGCTAAATCAGGATTGTTAAGTTGCAAGGTGTTAATGAGGTCTTGCAAAATGAAATGCAAATAAGGTGATAATTTAACCGGAGTGCAATTTATACTACCGATCAGAAGTATAAGCCTTTATTGAAAATGAAGCCATACACGTCCACTGAATGACCTGACATGGTGCAAAGGTGGGCGGTAAAATGCGAAAGTTTTTTTTTTTTACGTTTTAAATTTCAGTTTTTAAAAAAGGCGTTTTTCAGGGGACAAGCAATTGGATAAGAACTTGCAGCTGTTCTGCAGCAATGAAAAACAGGCATGTCTGGGCCATGAGATACCGCCAGCGGGCTACTGAAGGCTGGAAATAGGTCTTATGGGCCAATAATGGGAGGTAGCCTCGGACTTTAGTGCCCTGGGCTATTCAATTAGCCTCCCGCATTCTCCCAGTAGCCTTGTTAGCGTCACGTTACACACACGTGCGTTAACACGGGTTGTCGGGCGTAAACACACAGGATCCGTGACAAGTTCACGGACCTGTGCATTAGCTGGCAGTGATCACCCGATAACTGCACAGGTTAACGAGGATTTTTTTTTAAGGTCTCAGGAGACCCGAAAAGAAATCCCAGAGGAGCGGGGCTAATTGAATACGGGCCGGTGATCAATGAGCGCCTGTTCAGTTAACTGGGATAATTGAATCCCGCTCTAAGAGGCGCTTTGTTAATTATTCCCTATGACACCAAATGTTAACAACGGAGGGGGAAGAGTAATGGTCTAGGACTCTTTTGCTGGATCCCCAGTCGGCGACTTGCACAGAGTGATTGGCACCCTAAACCAAAAGGGCGACCCCAGCATTGTGCAGCATCATGCAATACCCACCGGTCTACACCTAGTTGGTCAAGGGTTAGTGGGCAAAATAACAGAATGCCAGTGGTGAGACGTCGCCGCTAGGCCACCGTTTGTCGACAGTTCATCATGTCGACATGTCATCCATGTAAACATGACAAATGTAGATATGGTCATTGTCGACATGAAGCATGTCGGCAGTTTGGTCGTCAGTTATCATGTCGACATGGTCAATCGTACCCATCCCAGCATGCCCTGCCTGCTTTATGTATGCCGGGCTACGCTTATCTACTCTGCTGAGAGACTCCCAAATATCTGTTAGTTACTCCAGCCTCCCTTGAGAGTAGCCCACCCTCCCAGATCCTGCCCACTTTCCCAGCAAATTGGATGGGATAACGCGGAGATGACGTGAATCGTGACAAATTGCATCATTAAGCCCTGCCCACCTCTGTGTGTTGATGTGAATCACAAGATTTATTCCAGAATAGAAAATCAAAAAGTAGGTGCAGTATGTGCCGGTACTTGTGTTTCTACGACAGCTGGAGAGCCACTTGTTACCTAAGGTTACATATGCACCAGCACTACAGACAATCCAATGGCTTAAGGTGCGTACACACTGGGCGATTAAAGTGGACAACTGAACGATAACGATATCATTATCGTTCAGTCGGTCACTTTATCGTCCATTTTTTACACCAAAACGATGAACGATAACGATGATGCGCGTTCCCGCAGGTCATTCGTCATTATCGTTCATCGGGCAAACATGCAGGCCAACCTGACGATATTGTCAGGTCGCTGCATGTTGGGGAATGGGGGAGAGAGCCTGGCGCTGAACGATATCGTTAATGATATCTTTCAGCGGGTGTGCTCAATGTCATGAACACCCTGCCAGGGACACACTAGACGATATCGCTCAGGGAGCATATCGTCTAGTGTGTATGCTCCTTTAGACAGCGTTCAGCTGCAACCACCGCACGGTGATCAGAGAGTGAACGGAGCTGATGATAGAAAGCATTGATCTCTGTATCCAGTGACAGAAAGACCACCGTAGCGGCAGCTATGGGACCTGGAGGTGAGAGTGGCTGTCTCCTAGCGCCCTTGGGGCCCCCCGTAAAGAGCAGAGCGGAGGCCTTGTCTGAGCGTTCACTGTGAAGCACCAGTCATGTGCACCTGAATGCTACTTGTACATAGGGCCTGATTCAGAGCCGCTCGTAAGCGGCCGCTCATTCGTTCCGACCGATGTTCGCACAACTGCGCATGCGTACGGATTTTAATACGCATGCGCGAATCAGTCAGTGAGGCCGAAAATCGTGTGCTCGCTAAATAGCGAGTGCCTGCTATTTTGAGTGACAGAATGAGGCGTATGTGGGTGGTAACAGGGGAAGATGCTTGAAAACGGGGAGTGGAGATCCGAACGCAGGCGTGCCAAACGGTCAAAACGGGCGTTTTAAGGGTGTGCATAATTAACAAACCAGCGTCATCGACCACGTCACTTGGTTGTTTTATAGTCAGAACTGCTCGCATGATTGTGGTAGGAAAAACCAACCACAAGAATAGTGAGCAGTTCATACGCCGTCAGATGTACTCGATTAATCTAATAAATAGCAGACATGACGTATGATGCGAGCGGCCAGGGGGCGTTTTTTTTCAAAATGACGTTCGCATGTTCGGACAAAGAGGCGTGAATAGACCGCAAAGAGTGAACGGTTAATTTACATAGCCAGCCCCTTTTTCTGGACGAGCGAGCGCAAATAGCGTCCGGCTCTGAATCAGGCCCATAGTTCTGGCCAGTGCATTAAGTCATTGGGTACAGGAAGTGCTGTTCCCTTAGAAGCCTACCTCTGTGACTAGCACCATTGTCCGGATGGAAGCCACACTAACAATTCATAATGTAGAATTACCCAGTGCCTCCTCTATGATAGCATACCCGCTCACTCTCCCGAAAGGTCTTAGAGACTTGAGAATTTCGGGGAGCTCTCTTGGAGAGTAGGCCAGCAGTACCATTACCAAGCCCCCTGTTGCACAATGCTGCTTATTGTACGACAAGAACATGATGGCGTGATTAATGGCACATTGACCCCCGCACCTCCCACCTTGATGTCATAATAACATTATGAATTGGGGGCAGTGCTATGAGGCACAGTATGATTTTGGGTCTCTGCTCTGTGGCATATTATAAATTAGCATCACTAATGTGTGGCATAGTATGAATAGGAGGGAGCAGGAGCGGTGGGTGAATTGTTGCCAAGGGCTCCCAGACACCTTGCACCCGCCCTGTCTCACATAGGGACTGTCCTGTCTAATTGGACAGTTGGAAGTATTATGAGAACTAAATCTGGAGGGCAGCAGGTACAGGGGAGAATTGAGAAAGAGTTACTTTATGGAAATGGTAGTAGATGAGTGGTAGAGTATAATACGTTTGGGGAATTTAAAAGTGGTCAGGGATGAACGTAAGACTGTAGTCGATCTGTAAAAAATAGCGGAAGGATCAAATAGAGCCTGATGATTTCAGGAATACAGGATAGTGTGTTGTATAGTGTGACTTCTCTGCCATCAAACTCTGCCTTTCTGTTATTTTCGGGTAGGTACGTAGATGTGGCATCCTGCCGCACACATCCCTAAAGAGTTACATGAAGAAAACTAATATTGTATGAGTTCTCTGAAATTATGTTGTTATATTGGGTATATGTGTTCCACCTACAGACTTCTGGAAGCCTAGTTCATAGCTGTACTTTCAATTTTCATTTCCCTTTAACAAATGTCATTTGACGATTAAAGTGCGAGGGTTCACCCGAGTCCAGTATTCTCTACATCGCTGCCAAACAATTCTTGCTACTGCAATTTAGTTATAGACTGTCACATCGGTACAAGATAACCCATTTATGTACTAAGCGCTGATGCTTGCTAGCGGTACATCAATCACCTGTCCTTACAGGACATGTTTTCTAGAAATCTTCAGCATTAAAGCCAGCGCTGCTGGGACATGGGTGCCGCCATCTTTTGTCAAGTGACTACTAGTCAACCAGTCCAGATCCAGTCTGGTTTCCATGACCACTGTCCAATCTGGTTGCACATGATCGCTGCAACCAATTCTCATCCAAGGTGCCCTATATAATTCCTTCCAGGTGAATCGTCCAGGGTCTGTGCAAATTCTGCGATTCTTCTTTATCTATCTGGAATATTAACTCTACCGTATCCTCCACTGCTATAATAATTATTATTAATATCGTTTATTTATATGGCGCCACAAGTGTTCCGCAGCGCTTTACAAAGTATATAAACAAATTGGTTGATTTACAGTGACTTACAGTACAGTACAATACAATACATTACGGGGCATGGATAATATACATTGCTACATTCGCGACCATAACACCCAGATAAGCAACAATGCAAAGCAACCAAGTGTTAGGTGGAGAGTAAGAAGTAGATGAAGGTAGAGTAAGGAGAAGCACAAGAGGGTAGAGGGCCCTGCTCATAGGAGCTTACATTCTAAAGGGGAGGGACAGGCAAACAGGGGTGACACAGATGGGGTAGGCAGGGAGGAAGGAGTATGTAGCAGCAAGTTAAAATGATAGCTGGAAGGCTTTGATGAAGTAGTGGGTCTTGAGAGCCTGTTTGAAGGATTGCTACTGTGATTCTCCATTCTACCAAGTCCTGCTGGTTCCTGCAAGGCAAATGTGTTACTGATCAGCCTCAGCCATCTCAGCTGTTTCCAGTTTTGCTGCCAGTAACATATACCCCTTTTACACCGGAGCTAAAACCCGGGTTATTGCAGGGTTAACCCGGGAAGCTCCTTAGTGTAAAATGGGAAAGGGTTGGATTGCCGGGTCGAGTGACCCGGCAATCCAACCCAGGTAACTTGCAGGGTTTAACACGGCAATAACCCGTGAAACCCTGTAGTGTGAACGGCGCAATCCGGGTCAGGGTGACCTGGATCGTGCCGCATGCCTACCGGTTGGCCGGCTTCAGTAGCGCTTGGAGAAGACATCACCTCCAAGCGTCCACTTCAAAGCCGGAAAAGCCGTGTCTCTGCAGACCTGGCTCCGGTGTGAACGGCGCAATTCGGGAATATCCTGGGTCGGTGACGGGGAAATTCCAGGTCTGATCCGGATGGGAACCCTGTTCCAACCTCCGGGTCAGACCCGGAATTTCGGTATAAAAGCGGTATTATATTCCAGCACATCCTGCTGCTTTCCTTTGAAAGTGTTCACTCAGTTGCTCTACTACTCCTGTGTGCAGCTATAAGAGACATTGCTATCACAGGTATCTGTTACTCCTGTGTGCAGCTATAAGAGACATTGCTATCACAGGCATCTGTTACTCCTGTGTGCAGCTATAAGAGACATTGCTATCACAGGTATCTGTTACTCCTGTGTGCAGCTACAAGTGACATTGCTATCACAGGTATCTGTTACTCCTGTGTGCAGCTACAAGTGACATTGCTATCACAGGTATCTGTTACTCCTGTGTGCAGCTATAAGAGACATTGCTATCACAGGTATCTGTTACTCCTGTGTGCAGCTATAAGAGACATTGCTATCACAGGTATCTGTTACTCCTGTGTGCAGCTATAAGAGACATTGCTATCACAGGTATCTGTTACTCCTGTGATCAGCTACAAGTGACATTGCTATCACAGGTATCTGTTACTCCTGTGTGCAGCTGAGACATTGCTATCACAGGTATCTGTTACTCCTGTGTGCAGCTATAAGAGACATTGCTATCACAGGCATCTGTTACTCCTGTGTGCAGCTATAAGAGACATTGCTATCACAGGTATCTGTTACTCCTGTGTGCAGCTATAAGAGACATTGTTATCACAGGTATCTGTTACTCCTGTGTGCAGCTCCTAGAGACATTGCTATCACAGGTATCTGTTACTCCTGTGTGCAGCTATAAGAGACATTGCTATCACATGAATCTGTTACTCCTGTGTGCAGCTACAAGTGACATTGCTATCACAGGTATCTGTTACTCCTGTGTGCAGCTATAAGAGACATTGCTATCACAGGTATCTGTTACTCCTGTGTGCAGCTATAAGAGACATTGCTATCACAGGTATCTGTTACTCCCGTATGCAGCTATAAGAGACATTGCTATCACAGGCCTCTGTTACTCCTGTGTGCAGCTATAAGAGACATTGCTATCACAGGTATCTGTTACTCCTGTGTGCAGCTATAAGAGACATTGCTATCACAGGTATCTGTTACTCCTGTGTGCAGCTATAAGAGACATTGCTATCACAGGTATCTGTTACTCCTGTGTGCAGCTACAAGTGACATTGCTATCACAGGTATCTGTTACTCCTGTGTGCAGCTACAAGTGACATTGCTATCACAGGTATCTGTTACTCCTGTGTGCAGCTATAAGAGACATTGCTATCACAGGTATCTGTTACTCCTGTGTGCAGCTATAAGAGACATTGCTATCACAGGTATCTGTTACTCCTGTGTGCAGCTATAAGAGACATTGCTATCACAGGTATCTGTTACTCCTGTGTGCAGCTACAAGTGACATTGCTATCACAGGCATCTGTTACTCCTGTGTGCAGCTACAAGTGACATTGCTATCACAGGTATCTGTTACTCCTGTGTGCAGCTATAAGAGACATTGCTATCACAGGTATCTGTTACTCCTGTGTGCAGCTACAAGTGACATTGCTATCACAGGTATCTGTTACTCCTGTGTGCAGCTGAGACATTGCTATCACAGGTATCTGTTACTCCTGTGTGCAGCTATAAGAGACATTGCTATCACAGGCATCTGTTACTCCTGTGTGCAGCTATAAGAGACATTGCTATCACAGGTATCTGTTACTCCTGTGTGCAGCTATAAGAGACATTGCTATCACAGGTATCTGTTACTCCTGTGTGCAGCTCCTAGAGACATTGCTATCACAGGTATCTGTTACTCCTGTGTGCAGCTATAAGAGACATTGCTATCACATGAATCTGTTACTCCTGTGTGCAGCTACAAGTGACATTGCTATCACAGGTATCTGTTACTCCTGTGTGCAGCTATAAGAGACATTGCTATCACAGGTATCTGTTACTCCTGTGTGCAGCTATAAGAGACATTGCTATCACAGGTATCTGTTACTCCCGTGTGCAGCTATAAGAGACATTGCTATCACAGGTATCTGTTACTCCTGTGTGCAGCTATAAGAGACATTGCTATCACAGGTATCTGTTACTCCTGTGTGCAGCTATAAGAGACATTGCTATCACAGGTATCTGTTACTCCTGTGTGCAGCTATAAGAGACATTGCTATCACAGGTATTTGTTACTCCTGTGTGCAGCTATAAGAGACATTGCTATCACAGGTATCTGTTACTCCTGTGTGCAGCTACAAGTGACATTGCTATCACAGGCATCTGTTACTCCTGTGTGCAGCTACAAGTGACATTGCTATCACAGGTATCTGTTACTCCTGTGTGCAGCTACAAGTGACATTGCTATCACAGGTATCTGTTACTCCTGTGTGCAGCTATAAGAGACATTGCTATCACAGGTATCTGTTACTCCTGTGTGCAGCTATAAGAGACATTGCTATCACAGGTATCTGTTACTCCTGTGTGCAGCTATAAGAGACATTGCTATCACAGGTATCTGTTACTCCTGTGTGCAGCTATAAGAGACATTGCTATCACAGGTATCTGTTACTCCTGTGATCAGCTACAAGTGACATTGCTATCACAGGCATCTGTTACTCCTGTGTGCAGCTACAAGTGACATTGCTATCACAGGTATCTGTTACTCCTGTGTGCAGCTACAAGTGACATTGCTATCACAGGTATCTGTTACTCCTGTGTGCAGCTGAGACATTGCTATCACAGGTATCTGTTACTCCTGTGTGCAGCTATAAGAGACATTGCTATCACAGGCATCTGTTACTCCTGTGTGCAGCTATAAGAGACATTGCTATCACAGGTATCTGTTACTCCTGTGTGCAGCTATAAGAGACATTGCTATCACAGGTATCTGTTACTCCTGTGTGCAGCTCCTAGAGACATTGCTATCACAGGTATCTGTTACTCCTGTGTGCAGCTATAAGAGACATTGCTATCACATGAATCTGTTACTCCTGTGTGCAGCTACAAGTGACATTGCTATCACAGGTATCTGTTACTCCTGTGTGCAGCTATAAGAGACATTGCTATCACAGGTATCTGTTACTCCTGTGTGCAGCTATAAGAGACATTGCTATCACAGGTATCTGTTACTCCCGTGTGCAGCTATAAGAGACATTGCTATCACAGGTATCTGTTACTCCTGTGTGCAGCTATAAGAGACATTGCTATCACAGGTATCTGTTACTCCTGTGTGCAGCTATAAGAGACATTGCTATCACAGGTATCTGTTACTCCTGTGTGCAGCTATAAGAGACATTGCTATCACAGGTATTTGTTACTCCTGTGTGCAGCTATAAGAGACATTGCTATCACAGGTATCTGTTACTCCTGTGTGCAGCCATAAGAGACATTGCTATCACAGGTATCTGTTACTCCTGTGTGCAGCCATAAGAGACATTGCTATCACAGGCATCTGTTACTCCTCTGTGCAGCTCCTAGAGACATTGCTATCACAGGTATCTGTTACTCCTGTGTGCAGCTATAAGAGACATTGCTATCACAGGTATCTGTTACTCCTGTGTGCAGCTATAAGAAAAATTGCTATCACAGTCATCTGTTACTCCTGTGTGCAGCTATAAGAGACATTGCTATCACAGGCATCTGTTACTCCTGTGTGCAGCTATAAGAGACATTGCTATCACAGGTATCTGTTACTCCTGTGTGCAGCTATAAGAGACATTGCTATCACAGGCATCTGTTACTCCTCTGTGCAGCTCCTAGAGACATTGCTATCACAGGTATCTGTTACTCCTGTGTGCAGCTATAAGAGACATTGCTATCACAGGTATCTGTTACTCCTGTGTGCAGCTATAAGAGACATTGCTATCACAGGCATCTGTTACTCCTATGTGCAGCTATAAGAGACATTGCTATCACAGGCATCTGTTACTCCTGTGTGCAGCTATAAGAGACATTGCTATCACAGGCATCTGTTACTCCTGTGTGCAGCTATAAGAGACATTGCTATCACAGGTATCTGTTACTCCTGTGTGCAGCTATAAGAGACATTGCTATCACAGGTATCTGTTACTCCTGTGTGCAGCTATAAGAGACATTGCTATCACAGGTATCTGTTACTCCTGTGTGCAGCTCCTAGAGACATTGCTATCACAGGTATCTGTTACTCCTGTGTGCAGCTATAAGAGACATTGCTATCACAGGTATCTGTTACTCCTGTGTGCAGCTCCTAGAGACATTGCTATCACAGTCATCTGTTACTCCTGTGTGCAGCCATAAGAGACATTGCTATCACAGGCATCTGTTACTCCTGTGTGCAGCTATAAGAGACATTGCTATCACAGGCATCTGTTACTCCTCTGTGCAGCTCCTAGAGACATTGCTATCACAGGCATCTGTTACTCCTATGTGCAGCTATAAGAGACATTGCTATCACAGGCATCTGTTACTCCTGTGTGCAGCTACAAGTGACATTGCTATCACAGGTATCTGTTACTCCTGTGTGCAGCTATAAGAGACATTGCTATCACAGGTATCTGTTACTCCTGTGTGCAGCTATAAGAGACATTGCTATCACAGGTATCTGTTACTCCTGTGTGCAGCTATAAGAGACATTGCTATCACAGGTATTTGTTACTCCTGTGTGCAGCTATAAGAGACATTGCTATCACAGGTATTTGTTACTCCTGTGTGCAGCTATAAGAGACATTGCTATCACAGGCCTCTGTTACTCCTGTGTGCAGCTATAAGAGACATTGCTATCACAGGTATCTGTTACTCCTGTGTGCAGCTATAAGAGACATTGCTATCACAGGTATTTGTTACTCCTGTGTGCAGCTATAAGAGACATTGCTATCACAGGTATCTGTTACTCCTGTGTGCAGCTATAAGAGACATTGCTATCACAGGCATCTGTTACTCCCGTGTGCAGCTATAAGAGACATTGCTATCACAGGCATCTGTTACTCCTGTGTGCAGCTATGAGACATTGCTATCACAGGCATCTGTTACTCCTGTGTGCAGCTATAAGAGCCATTGCTATCACAGGTATCTGTTACTCCCGTGTGCAGCCATAAGAGACATTGCTATCACAGGCATCTGTTACTCCTGTGTGCAGCTATAAGAGACATTGCTATCACAGATATTTGTTACTCCTGTGTGCAGCTATAAGAGACATTGCTATCACAGTCATCTGTTACTCCTGTGTGCAGCTATAAGAGACATTGCTATCACAGGCATCTGTTACTCCTCATTGCAGCTCCTAGAGACATTGCTATCACAGGCATCTGTTACTCCTGTGTGCAGCTATAAGAGACATTGCTATCACAGGTATCTGTTACTCCTGTGTGCAGTCATAAGAGACATTGCTATCACAGGCATCTGTTACTCCTGTGTGCAGCTATAAGAGACATTGCTATCACAGGTATCTGTTACTCCTGTGTGCAGCTATAAGAGACATTGCTATCACAGGTATCTGTTACTCCTGTGTGCAGCTATAAGAGACATTGCTATCACAGGTATCTGTTACTCCTCTTTGCAGCTCCTAGAGACATTGCTATCACAGGCATCTGTTACTCCTGTGTGCAGCTATAAGAGACATTGCTATCACAGGTATCTGTTACTCCTGTGTGCAGCCATAAGAGACATTGCTATCACAGGCATCTGTTACTCCTGTGTGCAGCTATAAGAGACATTGCTATCACAGGTATCTGTTACTCCTGTGTGCAGCTATAAGAGACATTGCTATCACAGGTATCTGTTACTCCTGTGTGCAGCTATAAGAGACATTGCTATCACAGGCATCTGTTACTCCTGTGTGCAGCTGAGACATTGCTATCACAGGTATTTGTTACTCCTGTGTGCAGCTATAAGAGACATTGCTATCACAGGCATCTGTTACTCCTGTGTGCAGCTATAAGAGACATTGCTATCACAGGCGTCTGTTACTCCTGTGTGCAGCTATAAGAGACATTGCTATCACAGGCATCTGTTACTCCTGTGTGCAGCTATAAGAGACATTGCTATCACAGGCATCTGCTACTCCTGTGTGCAGCTATAAGAGACATTGCTATCACAGGTATCTGTTACTCCTGTGTGCAGCTATAAGAGACATTGCTATCACAGGCATCTGTTACTCCTCTGTGCAGCTCCTAGAGACATTGCTATCACAGGTATCTGTTACTCCTGTGTGCAGCTATAAGAGACATTGCTATCACAGGTATCTGTTACTCCTGTGTGCAGCTATAAGAGACATTGCTATCACAGGCATCTGTTACTCCTATGTGCAGCTATAAGAGACATTGCTATCACAGGCATCTGTTACTCCTGTGTGCAGCTATAAGAGACATTGCTATCACAGGCATCTGTTACTCCTGTGTGCAGCTATAAGAGACATTGCTATCACAGGTATCTGTTACTCCTGTGTGCAGCTATAAGAGACATTGCTATCACAGGTATCTGTTACTCCTGTGTGCAGCTATAAGAGACATTGCTATCACAGGTATCTGTTACTCCTGTGTGCAGCTCCTAGAGACATTGCTATCACAGGTATCTGTTACTCCTGTGTGCAGCTATAAGAGACATTGCTATCACAGGTATCTGTTACTCCTGTGTGCAGCTCCTAGAGACATTGCTATCACAGTCATCTGTTACTCCTGTGTGCAGCCATAAGAGACATTGCTATCACAGGCATCTGTTACTCCTGTGTGCAGCTATAAGAGACATTGCTATCACAGGCATCTGTTACTCCTCTGTGCAGCTCCTAGAGACATTGCTATCACAGGCATCTGTTACTCCTATGTGCAGCTATAAGAGACATTGCTATCACAGGCATCTGTTACTCCTGTGTGCAGCTACAAGTGACATTGCTATCACAGGTATCTGTTACTCCTGTGTGCAGCTATAAGAGACATTGCTATCACAGGCATCTGTTACTCCCGTGTGCAGCTATAAGAGACATTGCTATCACAGGTATCTGTTACTCCTGTGTGCAGCTATAAGAGACATTGCTATCACAGGTATCTGTTACTCCTGTGTGCAGCTATAAGAGACATTGCTATCACAGGTATCTGTTACTCCTGTGTGCAGCTATAAGAGACATTGCTATCACAGGTATCTGTTACTCCTGTGTGCAGCTATAAGAGACATTGCTATCACAGGTATTTGTTACTCCTGTGTGCAGCTATAAGAGACATTGCTATCACAGGTATTTGTTACTCCTGTGTGCAGCTATAAGAGACATTGCTATCACAGGCCTCTGTTACTCCTGTGTGCAGCTATAAGAGACATTGCTATCACAGGTATCTGTTACTCCTGTGTGCAGCTATAAGAGACATTGCTATCACAGGTATTTGTTACTCCTGTGTGCAGCTATAAGAGACATTGCTATCACAGGTATCTGTTACTCCTGTGTGCAGCTATAAGAGACATTGCTATCACAGGCATCTGTTACTCCCGTGTGCAGCTATAAGAGACATTGCTATCACAGGCATCTGTTACTCCTGTGTGCAGCTATGAGACATTGCTATCACAGGCATCTGTTACTCCTGTGTGCAGCTATAAGAGCCATTGCTATCACAGGTATCTGTTACTCCCGTGTGCAGCCATAAGAGACATTGCTATCACAGGCATCTGTTACTCCTGTGTGCAGCTATAAGAGACATTGCTATCACAGGTATTTGTTACTCCTGTGTGCAGCTATAAGAGACATTGCTATCACAGTCATCTGTTACTCCTGTGTGCAGCTATAAGAGACATTGCTATCACAGGCATCTGTTACTCCTCATTGCAGCTCCTAGAGACATTGCTATCACAGGCATCTGTTACTCCTGTGTGCAGCTATAAGAGACATTGCTATCACAGGTATCTGTTACTCCTGTGTGCAGTCATAAGAGACATTGCTATCACAGGCATCTGTTACTCCTGTGTGCAGCTATAAGAGACATTGCTATCACAGGTATCTGTTACTCCTGTGTGCAGCTATAAGAGACATTGCTATCACAGGTATCTGTTACTCCTGTGTGCAGCTATAAGAGACATTGCTATCACAGGTATCTGTTACTCCTCTTTGCAGCTCCTAGAGACATTGCTATCACAGGCATCTGTTACTCCTGTGTGCAGCTATAAGAGACATTGCTATCACAGGTATCTGTTACTCCTGTGTGCAGCCATAAGAGACATTGCTATCACAGGCATCTGTTACTCCTGTGTGCAGCTATAAGAGACATTGCTATCACAGGTATCTGTTACTCCTGTGTGCAGCTATAAGAGACATTGCTATCACAGGTATCTGTTACTCCTGTGTGCAGCTATAAGAGACATTGCTATCACAGGCATCTGTTACTCCTGTGTGCAGCTGAGACATTGCTATCACAGGTATTTGTTACTCCTGTGTGCAGCTATAAGAGACATTGCTATCACAGGCATCTGTTACTCCTGTGTGCAGCTATAAGAGACATTGCTATCACAGGCGTCTGTTACTCCTGTGTGCAGCTATAAGAGACATTGCTATCACAGGCATCTGTTACTCCTGTGTGCAGCTATAAGAGACATTGCTATCACAGGCATCTGCTACTCCTGTGTGCAGCTATAAGAGACATTGCTATCACAGGTATCTGTTACTCCTGTGTGCAGCTATAAGAGACATTGCTATCACAGGTATCTGTTACTCCTGTGTGCAGCTGCTAGAGACATTGCTATCACAGGCATCTGTTACTCCTCTGTGCAGCTATAAGAGACATTGCTATCACAGGTATCTGTTACTCCTGTGTGCAGCTATAAGAGACATTGCTATCACAGGCATCTGCTACTCCTGTGTGCAGCTATAAGAGACATTGCTATCACAGGTATCTGTTACTCCTGTGTGCAGCTATAAGAGACATTGCTATCACAGGTATCTGTTACTCCTGTGTGCAGCTATAAGAGACATTGCTATCACAGGTATCTGTTACTCCTGTGTGCAGCTATAAGAGACATTGCTATCACAGGTATCTGTTACTCCTGTGTGCAGCTCCTAGAGACATTGCTATCACAGGCATCTGTTACTCCTGTGTGCAGCCATAAGAGACATTGCTATCACAGGCATCTGTTACTCCTGTGTGCAGCTATAAGAGACATTGCTATCACAGGTATCTGTTACTCCTGTGTGCAGCTATAAGAGACATTGCTATCACAGGTATCTGTTACTCCTGTGTGCAGCCATAAGAGACATTGCTATCACAGGCATCTGTTACTCCTGTGTGCAGCTATAAGAGACATTGCTATCACAGGTATCTGTTACTCCTGTGTGCAGCTCCTAGAGACATTGCTATCACAGGCATCTGTTACTCCTGTGTGCAGCTATAAGAGACATTGCTATCACAGGCATCTGTTACTCCTGTGTGCAGCTATAAGAGACATTGCTATCACAGGTATCTGTTACTCCTGTGTGCAGCTATAAGAGACATTGCTATCACAGGTATTTGTTACTCCTGTGTGCAGCTATAAGAGACATTGCTATCACAGGCGTCTGTTACTCCCGTGTGCAGCTATAAGAGACATTGCTATCACAGTCATCTGTTACTCCTGTGTGCAGCTATAAGAGACATTGCTATCACAGGTATTTGTTACTCCTGTGTGCAGCTATAAGAGACATTGCTATCACAGGCATCTGTTACTCCCGTGTGCAGCTATAAGAGACATTGCTATCACAGTCATCTGTTACTCCTGTGTGCAGCTATAAGAGACATTGCTATCACAGGTATCTGTTACTCCTCTTTGCAGCTCCTAGAGACATTGCTATCACAGGCATCTGTTACTCCTGTGTGCAGCTATAAGAGACATTGCTATCACAGGTATCTGTTACTCCTGTGTGCAGCCATAAGAGACATTGCTATCACAGGCATCTGTTACTCCTGTGTGCAGCTATAAGAGACATTGCTATCACAGGTATCTGTTACTCCTGTGTGCAGCTGAGACATTGCTATCACAGGTATTTGTTACTCCTGTGTGCAGCTATAAGAGACATTGCTATCACAGGCATCTGTTACTCCTGTGTGCAGCTATAAGAGACATTGCTATCACAGGCATCTGTTACTCCTGTGTGCAGCTATAAGAGACATTGCTATCACAGGTATCTGTTACTCCTGTGTGCAGCTATAAGAGACATTGCTATCACAGGCATCTGTTACTCCTGTGTGCAGCTATAAGAGACATTGCTATCACTGGTATCTGTTACTCCTGTGTGCAGCTATAAGAGACATTGCTATCACAGGTATCTGTTACTCCCGTGTGCAGCTCCTAGAGACATTGCTATCACAGGTATCTGTTACTCCTATGTGCAGCTATAAGAGACATTGCTATCACAGGTATCTGTTACTCCCGTGTGCAGCTATAAGAGACATTGCTATCACAGGCATCTGTTACTCCTGTGTGCAGCTATAAGAGACATTGCTATCACAGGCATCTGTTACTCCTGTGTGCAGCTATAAGAGACATTGCTATCACAGGTATCTGTTACTCCTGTGTGCAGCTATAAGAGACATTGCTATCACAGGTATCTGTTACTCCTGTGTGCAGCTATAAGAGACATTGCTATCACAGGCATCTGTTACTCCTGTGTGCAGCTATAAGAGACATTGCTATCACAGGTATCTGTTACTCCTATGTGCAGCTATAAGAGACATTGCTATCACAGGCATCTGTTACTCCTGTGTGCAGCTCCTAGTGACATTGCTATCACAGTCATCTGTTACTCCTGTGTACAGCTATAAGAGACATTGCTATCACAGGTATCTGTTACTCTTATGTGCAGCCATAAGAGACATTGCTATCACAGGTGTCTCTTACTCCTGTGTGCAGCTATAAGAGACATTGCTATCACAGGTATCTCTTACTCCTGTGTGCAGCTATAATAGACATTGCTATCACAGGTATCTGTTACTCCTGTGTGCATTGTGTTACTGCACATTTGCCAATATTTAAATTTAACGTTCCCTCCACGGAGATCCCAGAGTGTGAAGTCAACGTAGGTGGTGAGGGGGAAGGTGGTGCTATGAATCGCATCATTGCAGATCTGCCTCATACTTTTACAATGCCTTGAGTTACGACATTGTGTAGCGGAGTGGATAATGATGAAATTGTGTTATCAAGCCCTTAATCTACCCACTTCATTGGAGGAGTAAGTAGCTCCGGGAGACTTCTGTACTCTTCTAGGGGTAGCTCCCTAAAGTTTCGACATCTCCCAGATATTGGGCCGTATTCAATTAGTTTCGCACCAGCGATACTTTTTCGCATGCCGGACTTTTCGCCTACATCACGTGTGTTGCATGGAGAGGCGTATCGGGTGCGCTACTGCTATTCGCCATATTCAATTAGGACGTGAAACTGAAACAGGCGAAAAGTCATGTCAAAAATGGGGAACTCAGCCTAACACCCCCCAAAAGATGCACTAACATTGGGGATCACTATAGATGCCCCCGATTAGCCCTAATGAAGGTATTTTGGGTGCTTAAGTTGTGACAATTGGTGCCAATTAGCACAAGTGGTGAAGAATAACATTAAGCAGTATTTTTATGTGAAAATAACTACTCCCAGCAAATTTGGGGTACATGAAAATGGGTGCTAGCATGTTTTTAAGTTGCTAAAGTGAAGTTTTAAATCACGCTAAAAATCCACCTGCCGCAAGCACCTGCAATAAAAAAACCACCTGCCCCATACTTGGGGACCCCATGAAGTCTATTTCGCTACTTTTTAAGTTTGTCCCTCTAAATTAGGGGTGTGCACCGGCCACTTTTCGTGTTTTGGATCTGGATCTGGATCTTTCTTCGTGTTTTGGATCTGGATTGGTTTTGCCAAAACCATCCTTCCGTGTTTTGGGTTCTGGGTTTTGTGTTTTGGATCTGTATTTTTTTGAAAAAAAGCATAAAAGCAGCTAAAATCACAGAATTTGTAGGTTTTTCTGCTCCTATGCTATTATTAACCTCAATAACCTTAATTTCCACTCATTTCCAGTCTATTCTGAACACCTCACACCTCACAATAGTGTTTTTATGTCCAAAAGGTTGCACCGAGGTAGCTGGATGACTATACTAAGCGACACGAGTGGGCGGCACAAACACGTGACCCATCTAGGCGTGATACTGCAGTGGCAGACAGGATGGCAGTTTGAAAAACTAGGCCCCAAACTGTACATAATGCAAAGAAAAAAAAGAGGTGCAAGATGGAATTGTCCTTGGGCCCTCCCACCCACCCTTATGTTGTATAAACAGGACATGCACACTTTAACAAACCAATCATTTCAGCGCCAGGGTCTGCCACACAACTGTGGCTGAAATGATTGGTTCGTTTGGGCCCCCACAAAACAAGCTGGCAATTAATCTGTCCCTGCACAAACTGGCTCTACGGAGGCAAGATGTCATCCTCATCCTCCTCATCCACCGATTCCTCACCCTTTTCAGTGTGTACATCCTCATCCTCACAGGGTATTAACTCGTCCCCACTGGAATCCACCACCACAGGTCCCTCTGTACGTTCTGGAGGCTGGTCTCCCTGGAAGAGCTGATAATTCATTTTGATGAACATCATCTTCTCCACATTCTGTGGAAGCAACCTCCTACGCCTTTCGCTGACAAGGTTTCCGGCTGCACTAAACACTCTTTCGGAGTACACACTGGAGGGGGGGCAACTCAGGTAAAATAGAGCCAGTTTGTACAGGGGCCTCCAAATTGCCTCTTTTTCCTGCCAGTACAGGTATGGACTGTCTGACATGCCTACTTGGATGCTGTCACTGATGTAATCCTCCACCATTCTGTCAATGGTGACAGTATCATATGCAGTGACAGTAGACATGTCAGAAATTGTTGCCAGGTCCTTCAGTCCGGACCAGATGTCCAAACTTGGTCCTGCCTGCCCTGCATCACCGCCAGCGGGTTGCTTAGGATACCTAAGTTTTTTCCTGGCAGCCCCAGTTACGGGAGAAAATGAAGAAGGAGCTGTTGACGTGTCACGTTCCGCTTCAGCTGACAGTGTGTTCACCAGCAGGTCTTTGCACCTCTGCAGGCTTGTGTCGGCCGGAAAGAGAGACACCACATAGGCTTTAAACCTAGGATCGAGCACGGTGGCCAAAATGTAGTGTTCTGATTTCAACAGATTGACCACCCTGGAATCCTGGCAAAGCGAATGAAGGGCTTCATCCACAAGTCCCACATGCCGAGCGGAATCGCTCCGTCTTAGCTCCTCCTTCACTTTCTCCAGCTGCTTCTGCAAAAGCCTGATGAGGGGAATGACCTGACTCAAGCTGGCAGTGTCTGAACTGACTTCACGTGTGGCAAGTTCGAAGGGCTGGAGAACCTTGCACAACACGGAAATCATTCTCCACTGCGCTTGAGTCAGGTGCATACCCCCTCCTTTGCCTATGTCATAGGTGGATGTATAGGCTTGTATGGCCTTTTGCTGCTCCTCCATCCTCTGAAGCATATAGAGGGTTGAGTTCCACCGCGTCACAACCTCTTGCTTCAGGTGATGGCGGGGCAGGTTCAAGAGTGTTTGCTGGCGCTCCAGTCTTCGGCACGCAGTCGCTGAATGGCGAAAGTGGCCAGAAATTTTTCGGGCCACCCAAAGCGTCTCCTGCACGCCCCTGTCGCTTTTCAGAAAATTCTGCACCACCAAGTTTATTGTGTGAGCAAAACATGGGACGTGCTGGAATTTGCCCAGATGTAATGCCCGCACAATATTGGTGGCGTTGTCAGATATCACAAATCCCCAGGAGAGTCTAAGTGGGGTAAGCCACTGGGCGATGATTTCCCTCAGTTTCTCTAAGAGGTTGTCGGCGGTGTGCCTCTTACTGAAACCGGTGATACACAGCGTAGCCTGCCTTGGAACGAGCTGGCGTTTCTGAGATGCTGCTACTGGTGACGCTGCTGCTGTTGCTGCGTAAGGTGATACATCTACCCAGTGGGCTGTCACAGTCATATAGTCCTTAGTCTGCCCTGTTCCACTTGTCCACATGTCCGTGGTTAAGTGGACATTGTGTACAACGGCATTTTTCAGGACACTGAGGACACTTTTTCTGACGTTTCTGTACAGTCTCGGTATCGCCTGCCTAGTGAAGTGGAATCTAGACGGGATTTGGAACCGGGGACACACTACCTCCATCAATTGTCTAAATCCCACTGCACTAATGGCGGATACCGGACGCACGTCTAACACCAATATAGCAGTCAAGGCCTCAGTTATACGTTTTGCTTCAGGATGACTGCTGTCGTACTTCATCCTCCTCGCTAAGGACTGTTGGAGGGTCAATTGTTTAGTAAAAGTAGTGGTGTTCCTACTTCCTCTCTGGGATGATGAACGACTCCCAGCAGCAGCAACAGCAGCAGCGGCAGCAGTAGGCGTAGCAATGCAGGATCCTCCGGAGGAATACCAGATCGGAGAGTCAGTCATGCCAGTGACATGGCCTGCAGGACTACTTCCGATCCTAACTAAGGAGGAAATTGACGAGGAGGGAGTTGACGGTGTGGTTTGCAGGCGCTTGGATACAACGGGATTTAGGTGTCCCTGGACTGCTTACGGTCTTAGCCAAAGTTTCTGAACTTGACAGTAACTTTTTATGAACGTGCTGCAGGTGCCGTATAAGGGAGGATGTTCCTAGGTGGTTGACGTCCCTACCCCTACTTATTTCACCTTTACATATGGTACATATGGCAAGACAGTTGTTGTCCGGATTTGGATAGAAATATTGCCAGACCAAAGAGGTGGAATGTTTGGTCTTCTGCCCAGGCATGACCGTGATGGGCTTTTTCATCCCACGGACAACAACTGTCTCCCCCGGAGCCTGATTTAAACAAACCACATCACCATCAGAATCCTCCTCGCCAACTTCCTCCTCAGCGCCAGCTACACCAGTATCCTCATCCTGTTGTACTTCAACAGTGACATCTTCAATTTGCATATCAGCAAGTGGACTGTGGGTGCTCCTTTCAGCACTTGCAGGGGGCGTGCAAATGGTGGAAAGAGCCACCTCTTCCCGTCCAGTGCTGGGAAGGTCAGGCATCGCAACCACCACCACACTTGGACTCTCCTTGGGGATTTGTGATATCTTCTTAGAAAGCACAGTTCTTCGCTGTGCTTTTGCCAGCTTAACTCTTTTGATTTTTTTTAGTGTGAGGAGGGCTTCCATCGTCATGTGAAGCTGAACCACTAGTCATGAACATACTAGGGATCGACCTTAGCCGTTCCTTGCCACTCCGTGTCGTAAATGGCATATTGGCAAGTTTACGTTTCTCTTCAGCTGATTTAAATGTTTTTTTCAAGGTCATTTTCCTGAACTTTGTCATTTGGGATTGTATGTGCCCTCTATTATGACATTGGGCATCGGCCTTGGCAGACGACGTTGATGGCATGTTATCGTCTATGTCATGACTAGTGGCAGCAGCTTCAGCACTAGGAGGAAGTGGTTCTTGATCTTTCTCTATTTTATTTTTATCGGAGAAAGTTTGGTCCTCCATTTATGTTATATCGATTTGATATATACGTGCGGCTAAACACAGAAAATATTTTTTTATTTTTGCTGGAGAGTAGTGCACTTTGTGGGTTACACCACCCTTTAAGAATTGAGCTAGCCGGCTCTTTACTTATGGGACACAGGTGCACGCTTGGCGCTGCTCCTTTGTTGATGCACGTGCGGCTACTGCGCACACAATTCACAAACACAGAAAATATTTTTTTTTTTGGTTTGGAGTGTACTTTGGGGGTTACAGCACCCTTTAACGGTCAAGCCAGCCGGCCCTTTACTTATGACACAGGCGCACGCTTGGCACTACTTTGTTGATGCACGTGCGGCTACTGCGCACACAATTCACAAACACAGAAAATATTTTTTTTTTTGGTTTGGACTGGAGTGTACTTTGGGGGTTACAGCACCCTTTAACAGTCAAGCCAGCCGGCCCTTTACTTATGACACAGGCGCACGCTTGGCACTACTTTGTTGATGCACGTGCGGCTACTGCGCACACAATTCACAAACACAGAAAATATATATTTTTTTTGTTTGGAGTGTACTTTGGGGGTTACAGCACCCTTTAACGGTCAAGCCAGCCGGCCCTTTACTTATGACACAGGCGCACGCTTGGCACTACTTTGTTGATGCACGTGCGGCTACTGCGCACACAATTCACAAACACAGAAAATAATTATTTTTTTGGTTTGGAGTGTACTTTGGGGGTTACAGCACCCTTTAACGGTCAAGCCAGCCGGCCCTTTACTTATGACACAGGCGCACGCTTGGCACTACTTTGTTGATGCACGTGCGGCTACTGCGCACACAATTCACAAACACAGAAAATATAAATTTTTTTTGTTTGGAGTGTACTTTGGGAGTTACAGCACCCTTTAACGGTCAAGCCAGCCGGCCCTTTACTTATGACACAGGCGCACGCTTGGCACTACTTTGTTGATGCACGTGCGGCTACTGCGCACACAATTCACAAACACAGAAAAAATATTATTTTTTTAGCACTTGGGGGGAGCACCCCTGATGGACAGAGCACCCCCTGGACAACACTACAGCACCCCTTTAGGACTGCGACACTGCACAGGACTTTGGAGTGGACACAGCCCCTATGGAGAACTGACTGCACAACACAGTCCAGCCAGCCCCTATGGACTTTGAAGTAGTGGACACAGCCCCTATTAACAGCAGCACAGCACAACACAGCCAGCCCCTATGGACTTTGAAGTAGTGGACACAGCCCCTATGGACAACAGCAGCACAGCGCAGCACAGCACAGCACAACACTACTCTGCATTACACTACACTACACAGCCCTGCCAGCCCTAACTCCCACCCTCCCTCTTCACTGTCCACTGCCGAGTGAGAAAATGGCGTCGACGCGGGTACCTTATATAGGATCCAAAACCCGCGAGACCCGGAAGGCGGGATGATGACGTTTTGCCTCGATTTCAGATCCGAGTCAGGCGGGAAAAGTCGAGCCTGACTCGGATCGGCCTCGGATCGGGGGGGTTCGGATTTCAGAAATCCGAACCCGCTCACCCCTACTCTAAATTTACACTTTTTTGTCCCCAAACTTAAAGTACTTTTTTTGGGGTGTTCTAAAGTCACTTTAAAGAAAAAAATTTTTTTTTTTTTTTACACCGTTTATCTTTGGGGGACTGTCTCAAGGGTGCATGGGGGGTTTCCAGAAGTTTACACCCCAAAATCACAATTCAGCACTTTTTTGCGCCTGCAATTCATAGCCGAAACTTTTCCGCTGATTACATTGCATTGACTTTTCGCGTACGCGAATCTTTCCGCCTGGTGAAATGACGTATTCCACGATACTTTTTCGCGGATTCTGACTTTTCGCCGCTAATTGAATACGGCCCATTGTGTGATATTAGGCAAGTACGCATTATTTTCACTCCAAAGCAGAACTTCCATAGTAGCCATAGGTGCCGCTGGGGATGGAGAGCCGCCTCACCTATCCAAGTCCCATGTATACATTTGTTGGTATTGAGGTGCGCACTCTGGGCCTGATTCAGAGACTGATGCTCTGAAAGAGCGCTCGCTCTGAATCAGGGCATGTTTTTTTTGTGCGGCCTCCTGGATGCTCGCTTAGCTGTGGGTGACCACCCACAGCTATTGCGAGCGGCCAGGATGATGGTCGCGATGGTCAAGACCATCGCGACCATCGGGGCTTGCAACGAGACCCTTGTGGTAGGGTATCGTGGCCGCAAGCCCCAGACAGCTTCCGACTCTAATAGAGCAGGAATCTCTCCCACTGACACGCCTACAAAACGGGCGAGCTGTTGATCACCCTCGACAGCCGCCCCATTTGTAGTGAGCCACGGAGCGAGAGAATTTCTCTCTCGCTCCAGGGCTTGCGCACGCGCAGTGCGGTCGCTGCGCGTGCGCAGAGCCCACTATCGACCCACTTGCGAGCGCTCAAGCGCTTGCAGGCGGGTCTGAATAAGGCCTATAACTCTGGTCACCTAGTAGGAGGAGACATGGGTAAAAAGGAACCAGTGCTGTGATTATTGCTGCTCGTCCACCCCCATGTGAATGGGAACTACTGCTGCAGTGCATCATCTGCATGGTGGCCATTGCTAAATATTGCTCTAGTGCCTCTAAAGAGGGTTAGATTTAGGGTGCGGGTAGGAGGGTTAGGTTTAGGCACACCTGGGGGGAGGTTAGGGTTGGGCACTGGGGGTGGGGGTTAGAATTCTTACCTGCCCCAGTCGGGATCGCTTCCTGTCGGGCATCCGCTGTCGGCATTTCAGTCCCATTCCGTAACAACCAGGCCACCTCAACTTTTTAAACTTTATTGAAATATTATTGAAGATTACATTTGTACTCTCGTATGCTGTGAGCGCTCTCACAGGGGGGCCTATTCTTCATAACTAAAACTTCTCTGGAGGTAATTAGGTTTCGAACTCGCATGGAGTTCTACCTAATTACCAGAGGAATTCATCATTCCTCCTCCCTATAACTATCTATTCCGAAAAGCTGTCATTTTTGTGATGACAGTTTTTCAGGAAATAGATACTTTTCCCTGCCTGCTCTAACTTTCCGCAGCTGTAATCAGTGCTGCGCAAGCGCTGTTACATTCGCAAATGCGGCGCATGTGCAGCACTGATTACAGCTGTGGTAATTGTGTCCCCCCTCGAAAAAACCCCTCCCTCGCTCCCCTCACCCACCTACCTGGCCACTTGGTACACAGGCTGCAGCCGTGGACCCTGGACCTCCCGTCTGAAGATTTTTTATTTTTTTTTAAACTTTGTGGTATTTTGGTGTTTTTTTTTTGTAAACTTTACTGTGTTCTGCGAACAGTCTATGGCAGAGGAGGGACCGGGGAGCGACGGAGGGATCCGGAGGAGGACCTGCTCACACTGAAAGCAGGTAAGTATATCCCGCTGTACGCCACCTGAGAGTGGCGTATAGTAACACCATCAAATTCCGAAAATACTTAATTTTCGGATTTTGATGAATAGCCTAATTTCTGCATCCCCATACTAATGTACTAATATATGGGGAGTGTGGAATTTAACGTTGGCGGACTTAACCAGGAGATATCGGTGATATCTCCTGTGTTAATGAATAATATAATAACGGTAATTAAGGAAAATGTCCTTAAAACCGTTATTTTAGTGTTGATGAATAGGCCCCAGGGTCTTACGAGTATGTCTAGGTGCATGAAGCTTTTCCCATTCATTTCAATAGGCTACTCATTTCTGTGGGGTTTCCTGCGATTAGAAACAATAATTTAAATGAATGGGCTGATGAAATAAATAGTTGAAGCTCCCGCCCCCCTAATAAATAAATCATTTAAAAAAAAAGCGTTCAGTTTGATGAGCAGCACATCGGAATCTGCAAGAGAGGTAAGTATATTATAACCATGGGTACGGTGTGGGTCCCCCTGGACCAAGGGGCCCGTGAGCACCGCACCCCTTGCACCCATTATAAAAACGCCTAAGTGTATGTATGTGTATGTGTGTGTATATGTGTATATATATATATATATATATGTGTGTGTATATATAGTGTTCACTCTAGCTCCGGCAGGGCGCCGGAGCTAGAGAGGGCAACCTTATGCGCGCGCGCCCGAAAAGAGGGTGTGGTCATGAAAAGGGGGCGTGTCTATAAGACGCGGCCCCTTTTCGTCATACTTGGGGGCGTGCCCGGCATTTACGGACATGTCGGGCAGTCCCCAAGCGCTGCAGAAAGGGAGAATAGATGCCGGGCGCATGCGCCCGGCGTCTGTTCTCCGGCGGTGACCGGGACACCGCATGTTTCTCCACCCGCGGGACACTGTGTCCCGCGGGTGAGACGGCACCCGCAGGCTGTGAGGGCAGGGCGCTTTTTGCCCTCCTCCTGGAGGGCAGGGTGCTTTTTGTCCTCCAGAAGGAGGGCAGGGTTCCGCGCCCCGCTAAAACAGCCTAGCGGGAACGCTATATATATGTGTGTATGTGTGTGTGTATATATATATATATATATATATATATATATATATAAGAACCAAGTTCGGCACTCGACTATAGTGCAGAAAATGTGTACAACTTGCCCTGGTGCCATCCGAGTCATAAAGTCACAAATCTTTCCAAAGTAGGCGGCACCCATGGGACTGGTATAGAAGAACATCTAACACTGCTACCACAGCAGTCTGACGTTTCAGTTTATTTCCACTTTTATCAAGGACTTTTATTCGTCCTTGATAAAAGTTGAAATAAACTGAAACGTCAGACTGCTGTGGTAGCAGTGTTTTGTTTTTCTATACCAGTACCGTAAGTGCCGTCTACTTTGGAAAGATTGACATGTATATATATGAATTTCCACCTAAGTAAAGATTATTTTGGAGTACAGAAAGATGTCCCTGTGATTTTTAATTGTTTTTTTAGGCAAGTTTAAGAAATATTGGAAAATCACTTGTAACTGTTTTTTTATAACATCGCCAATATATCACTTTGATAATGTCATTGATAGGGGCCCCCACCAGTTTATTGCACAGGGGTCCCCACAGACCTTAATCCGGCCCCTGCTGGTGCCGCCTGATATCTAGGTGTAATCTGATGGCACAGGTAGCCTTCAGCACAGCCGACAGTCTGTAGAGGACCGTCCGGAAGCCAAACTTACCTGTACTCTTAAATGTCCGTCTGTGACCTGGCTTTGTCTTGGTCTGTCCAGACCATTATGTAGGACTACTATTGTTTTGACATAAATTAGATTTCATTTCTCACCAGCTTACACACGCTCACTGTGCTTGTTCTTATAGTCGTCACTGGCCCGTTAATCCCTCAATAAGTATATAGCTGAACTCTGTGGTTATGCAAATGAACCTTATTCTAGAGGGCACATTACGCGGGCACAACCCGGTGTAGTCTGAATTGGGTGTGCACCTTGGTTTATCGTGAATATAATTGTCCACGAACACATGCTTTATGTTATAGCTCTAAAAATGTTATTGCAGAAATTTACTTTCTTTACACTGTTTTTTTTCCTGTTGTAATTGATAGCCTTTTGGAAGTGTGGTAAATTACAGTATTTAGCAGCGATATTCTTTTACTTTGATGCAGAGTCTTTCTTTTCTTTACAAAAGGGTTATTTTTCCACTCTATCCTCAAGTATAAAAGTACAGTTCATGCAAATTGTATTCTCGGCTCCAGATCTTCCTAAATAACCCCTTCTATCCTCGGTGTAACTGGCTGTCGTCTATAAACCTGTAGATTCAGCTCTCCTTTGCTATTGTATGTGGAGACTTTCTCCTCTGCTCTGAGCTGCTGTGTTTATAGAAGGGTTTGATCTAGGATCCCTGCAGATGTCATCAATTAAGCCTTGTGGTAGTTATTGATATAGATCCAATACCAGTGGTGATGATCACCCGCGCACGCAGGGGGGGTTTCCGAGTCTCTGGAAACCCCCCCTGTTCGACCCGGCGAGCAGCGCTGCTTAAAAATTTTTTTTTTTTTTCCAGGAAGACTGTGACACTGCCTGGGCTGGCTGTAGGGGGAGCTGCAGCGCGCAAGCCCCTCCCAGCCAGTTCCCAGGCAGGCACCGTGACTCCACTCAGCGCCGCTGTGGACTGTCTGCCGCGCCTCCGTACCTGCAGAGTTTGGCGCCGGGCGGCGGCCGTAAGATGTAAGTGGCCCGGGCGCCGAATTGTTGATCCTGCGGCCAGTATGTGTCGGGGGAGCGCCGGGGATCTTGTGGGCGGGCCGGCGGCGGGGGCTGGGAGTCCGAGTATTAATCGGACTCCCAGCCCCCGCCGCCTGCCCGCTCCCCCCCCCCCCCCTGGCACTGCCATATAATTCCACAGCCAGACTGTCTGCTATACTGCTGGTGTGGGGGGTGGGGGGCGGGCTGGGAGTCCCAGTATTTTTTTTTTTTTTGTGACTGCAGCCGCTGCCAGGTGCCATCTATTGCTGGGGGGGGGTAGGGTTGGCACTGCCATATTCCACTGCCGGTCTGCTATACTGCTGCTGTGGGGGGGTGGGGGGTGGGCTGGGAGTCCCAGTTTTTTTTTTTTGTGACTGCAGCCAGGTGCCATCTATTGCTGGGGAGGGGGGGGTTGGGTAGGCACTGCCATATTCCACTGCCAGTCTGCTATACTGCTGCGTGGGGGGGTGGGGGGCGGGCTGGGAGTCCCAGTATTTTATTTTTTGTGTGACTGCAGCCAGGTGCCATCAATTGCTGGGGGGGGGGGGGGGTAGGGTAGGCACTGCCATATTCCACTGCCAGTCTGCTATACTGCTGCTGTGGGGGGGTGGGGGGCGGGCTGGGAGTCCCAGTTTTTTTTTTTTTTTGTGACTGCAGCCATGTGCCATATTATTCTACTGCTGGGCGGGGGGGGGCGGGCGGGCGATTTTTTGGAAACCCCCCTTTCAAAATCCTGCGTTTGCCACTGATGATTATAATATAATAGCTGAAATAACCAAAGTATTTATTCTAAGCCAAGTTTACACCAGCTGTCCCTTCCCCTACATTTACCACCTAATACAGTGGAGCTTCTCTATCTGGTATCAATATGGAGCAGCCGTGAATTAATGACCTGCAATCTGCGGTCTCCTAAGTAACCAGAATGTTCAGTTCAGATTGGTGGATTCACTTGTAGGATCATGGCCAGTGATGTGCTATATCAGTGCCCTTTAAATTATTTACCAAATAACTGTGGGACGTGACTTTTGTTGTCTTTAATGGGAGGGTGAAAGAACTACTTCTAAATCGCACTTTATTTTTTTCAAGTTAAAAACTTTTATATAGTGACAAATTGGTAAAAGCAGTCTCTACATAGAATGATCTATACCATACTTCGCTACGGTTTCCCTCGTCTCGATCATGTGCAGTAGACGCAGGGGCATGTGCCATTGGTGCCCCACCCCCGCTAAGGGCTTTCACTGTAGGGGATATGGAGTGAAGGGACAGCAGGGGGCAAGGGGTGAGGCTGGGAGCCAGGGATTGGCTAAAAGATGGCGTTGCTTGTGTAAGAGACCCCTTGATCATTTACCACGTCTGCTACAGTAATTTAGTGGACAGGCGGAACAGATGTGAATCAGTGGGGTTGGCATTCTACCTGTGGCCAGTGAGCATGACATTATAACTAAGCAGTAATTGTAAGACATGATTCCTTGTCCTGACGCACTATTACCGATGCACTGTAATTTATGACCGCACACAGTGTCGGAGTGAAGTATGAAGGGCCCAACAGGGGAATGCAGTGGTAGGGGCCCATGCTTATGGGGTGTGGCTAGCCTCCAGAGGCTTAGCTAACCATTAGAGAGTGCATGGTCTGGGCCCCTTTATAACTATATACAGTATATACTGATAGTGCATGCATGCTAATGTACCGCATTGATAATTACAATGCATTGTGGTGAATACACCATAATCTTGGAAATGCAGTATAATGTAACATATGCACAGTCTGGAACCAGTCCCTTAGAGGAGGGGGTGGGCCCTCAGGCAGTGGGGCCCACTGGGGTTTTTCCCTGTACCCCTGTGGACCAGTCCGACCCTGACAGTACATAGCTTTTTAGAGGGCCGAAGAACCAGTCATTTGCCAAATTGGTTTATCTTACAAAATGTCAGCAAGGTATAGGTAAAGCTTAGACAGCTTTCCTTCTGTGTCTGGTCAATTTATAAGTTCAGTGTCTCCAAATATCTCAAATACAGTTTCCCTTCTGTTCATGAGAATGGTATAATCTATCACTTCTGCTTTATTATAACCTGCCGGAGATAATCGTGAAGAAATAAAGTATCCCACTGCAAATCACATGGCACCTCCCTGCCAGGAGCACAGATAAAGGACGGACATTTGATCTCTTCGTCTCTTTCTAGTTACTTCAGCTCGTAAATAACAAAATCCTTGTAGAATAGTTCTAGTTGCAGGGAATGCAGATAAGCTGTAAGGCGCTGTGAGTATAGGAAATCCTACAACAACAGCATCTAAGAACGTCCATGGATGCACCTGATTCAAGTCTTTCATAAAAAAAAAAAGTATTCCATCTTTATAAGCATACCGTTATTATGGATATGTCATTCAGTGGGTTGTTAGCTATTGTTCCCAGCATTGCAGTTTTTTTCTTCTTCTCTTTTCCCCATATTCCACTCTTCCGTCCAATTCCCTCTGTCCCGCACTTCTCCCATTCAGTGGGTTGTGTTACCAGCATTGCACTTCCTCCTGTTCTTCTCGTCCTCCACTTCCCATCTCTCTCTCCTCTTCCTCTTCCCATCTCTCTCCTCTTCCTCTTCCCATCTCTCTCTCGCCCTCCACTTCCCATCTCTCTCTCCTCTTCCTCTCATCTATCTCCCCCCTCCTCCTCCCATTTCTATTTACCCTCTGTCCCCATCTCTCCCCCCCTCTTTCTACCATATCTCTCTACTCCTCTTCCTCCCATCTCTCTCCCGTCTCCTCCTCTTCTTTCCATGTCTCTCTCCTCCATCTATCCCTCTTACTGCCATCTCTCTCTCCCAACTCCCCTCTTCCTCTCATTTTTCTCTCCCGTCTTCCGCCCATGTCTCTCTCCCCCATCTGCCCCTCTTCCTCACATCTCTCTCTCTCCCATCTCCCCCTCTTCTTTCCATGTCTCTCTCCTCCATCTACCCCTCTTCCTCCCACCTCTCTCTCCCAACTCCCCCTCTTCCTCTCATCTTTCTCTCCCATCTTCCTCCCATGTCTCTCTCCCCCATCTACTCCTCTTCCTCCCAACTCTCTCTCCCAACTCCCCTCTACCTCTCATCTTTCTCTCCCGTCTTCCTCCCATATCTCACTCCCCCATCTACCCCTCTTCCTCCCATATCTCTCTCCCAACTCCCCTCGTCCTCTCATCTTTCTCTCCCGTCTTCCTCCCATATCTCTCTCCCCCATCTACCACTCTTCCTCCCAACTCTCTCTCCCAACTCCCCTCGTCCTCTCATCTTTCTCTCCCGTCTTCCTCCCATATCTCTCTCCCCCATCTACCCCTCTTCCTCTCATCTTTCTCTCCCGTCTTCCTCCCATATCTCTCTCCCCCATCTACCCCTCTTCCTCCCATATCTCTCTCTACCAACTCCCCTCGTCCTCTCATCTTTCTCTCCCGTCTTCCTCCCATATCTCTCTCCCCCATCTACCCCTCTTCCTCCCATATCTCTCTCTACCAACTCCCCTCGTCCTCTCATCTTTCTCTCCCGTCTTCCTCCCATATCTCTCTCCCCCATCTACCCCTCTTCCTCCCATATCTCTCTCCCCATCTACCCCTCTTCCTCCCATATATCTCCCCATCTACCCCTCTTCCTCCCTTGTCTCTCTGTCCCGTCTCCCCCTCTTCCTCTTATCTGTCTCTCTCCCCCTCTTCCACCTATTTCTCTCTCCCCCTGTGCCTTGTGGCTGACCTGCCTGTCTTTATTACATTGTGCAGTGGTTCCCAAACTAGGTGCCGCATTGCACTTGCAGGGGTGCCACAGGTTGGTAGTCCAGTACCAAATAAAATGATTTTTGGTCAATGTGTTAGGTAAAACCTGTTCTGCTGGTTGCCAATCCTAAAATATGTGGGCAAACAGAAGTGCAACTCTTTCCATCACCATATAATTGACGCTAAGGATGACAGGTAAGCATAATTTACATTATTAATTGTTTTTGCTGAGTTCCTCAATGAAAAAGTTTTGGCCTAGGGGTGATGTGGAAAATTTTTTGATACTCTAGGGCAGGGATTCTCAAACTCTGTCCTCAGGACCCCACAAAGATCACGTTTTCCAGGTCACCGAGCAGGTGCACAGGTGTAGTCATTACTCACTGACACATTTTATAATATCCACAGGCAGTGCTAATTATTTCACTTGTGATTCTGTGACTAGGGGGCCTATTCATTAAACGTAAATATTCAATGGAGATAATTAGCTAAAGAACTCGCATGGAGTTCTAGCTAATTATAGGTGGAATTCATAATTCCACCTCTCCATAAGTATCTATTCCGAAAAGCTGTCATTTTTGCGATGACAGCTTTTCGGGAAATAGATACTTTTCCCTGCCTACACTACCTTATCGCGTCTGGAAACAGTGCTGCGCATGCGCTGTTACATCTGTAAAACCAGCGCATGCGCAGCACTGCCTACAGATGCGGTAAGCAATCGCATTGTGATCACAGCTTACCATAACGACGCCCACTTCCCCTTACACACATCCGTATACTTGGGCAACATAGCGAATTAATTGGTAACATCAGACCCATGCGCACAGTTAAGGCAGGTCAGACCTCACTCAGGAATCGCTAACTTCAGTACATGCTATGAGGCCTCAGGCTGCGTATGGTATTGCAGAGGAAATTTTATGCACGCACTGGCACGCCTGCATTCGCCCGACCACCCCCCCCCCCCCGTCACCACCCACAAACGGCACTTCCTGTCAATCACTACGCTCAGGGTCTGCATAGCCTCTGCAAACACATTTCCCATCGCTATTGCTAATTCGCGCACGCACACTGCGATGCATACGAATGCGCAATGCGAATTAATCAACCGATTGCGTGCATCTTTGCTACTGCGATCCTTGCCGAATCAGGCCCCGAGTTTGAAAAACTGTGCTCTAGGGTGCTGTGAGTCAAAAAAGTTTAGGAAGTAGTAACCTACACAGCATCTTTATAGGTTATATCAGAGGTTCCCAAAGTCCGCCATTACAGTCCACGTTTTAGGGATATCCAAGCTTGAGTCCAGATGGTTAAAGAAAATGGATTGAGGTACTAATTAAGTCACCTGTGCTCAAGCATGGATATCCCTAAAACATGGACTGTAATGGCGGACTTTGGGAACCTCTGGATTATATGTTATCTGTGCTGTACTTCTTAAAATAATATATTTGCTTTCACCGTCCTGCCGCTGGGAATATTATATACACATGCATTATACATATTAAAGTCTGTTCTATATTCACCAATACCTCTCAACAGTCCTGACTTCAGGGGACTGTCCTGACGACTAACAATCAGGACATTTGTCTCGATTAGCAGTGGTGGTAGGGTTGGTGGTGGAGTATACACCCCTGGGGCCACAGAAACACAGACACTGGAGGTATATGTGGCAGATTTTAGTTAATAACTCTGAAATAAATATATATGTGTGACAGTTATTAGAAGCTCCTTTGTACTATAAACCAACTGTACTAGAATTGTTGGAGTTTCTTGTTAAAATACAGTAGCGTATGCAGCAGGAATATGATAATAGGTGTGGCTTCACTGTCAACACAAAAGATGCTCGAAAACACAGTACACAGGGCCTGATTCAGAGGCGCTCGCTGTTTGCGATAGCACTCTCTGAATCAGGGCGTTTTTTTTTCTCGTTCTCCAGGCCGCTCGCAAAGCTGTGGGTGACCACCCACAGCTAGTGCGAGCGGCCTGGCATCGGTCGCCATTATTGCAACCATCAGGCTTGCGTCAAGACCCTGCGGGAGGGTCTCGGCTCCCGCAAGCCCGAGTGTACTTCCTGCTCTAATATAGCAGGAAGTCCACCACTGACATCGCGAGGGCGCTCGCTTTTTGCGAGCGGCTCTGAATCAGGTCCAGTGCTCGCTCTGGCCCTGCAGATCCTGACTCCCCTTTTATGTCCTCCTCTCCCCCTATTTGTGCCAATGGCATTACCATATAAGCCATAGTTGCCTATCTTTGGCTTCTCCTCCCCGGGAGAAGCCTTGGTAGGAGAAGCAGGTGGGCTGTGATGGTTGCGGGGCCTAACGGTTTGCGCCATTAATTCCTGCCCCCTTCACGGCAAATTGCTGCGATTGGCTTAAATTTAAAAAGGGGACGAGGCTAAATGACAATTCATTGAGAATCATGTCATGGGGACCCACGATCGCCGCGGAAATTCTCCCCATTCTGCCCACTTCACTAGGAAGTGGGCAGACTGTGGGAGAAGTGCCTACCCTTACGGGGGTGCGGGTGGTTACCCCGAAAATCGTGAGCCTCCCGCAAAAACCGGGAGGGTAGGCAAGTATGGTTTAAGCTGCCTCCCTTCCCCCCCCCCTGTATTCCAGCCCCTGAGGCTTCTGAGAGAGGCAATATGGCCTTCTATTGGTTTGTAGTAGCCATCTTTATGTAGTCCACACTGGGGGTAGCCATCTTGTGAGTGTCCCTCCTACTGCTTATATAATGCAGCTGTGCGCCGCAGTAGAAGGCTAGAAGCAAGGGGCTACACAGTACACACACACAATTCAGTGTATCAGCACTACAGCCTTCACCTTCCCATACAGCATAAGTATCTTGTTTTAGTTTGTAAAAGTGAGTGTTCAGTACACTGTAATTCTGCTGTTACAGTATATCAATCTTTTTTTTTTTTTATATATATATATTTATTACGATGGGAGCATGGTGGTGGGGTATGATCGATGTCACAGTTTTAGGGTATGATAGCTTCAGGTACATGATCAGGTCCAAAAGCCTTGAAAATATGAGATTTCGGAGACAGTTCCCTAAATTTACTCCTAGTCTTCACAGAGATTTATTACTGCTTCTAAAACAGACAGGTGGAGTTGGTGTTCATAGCAACCAATCAGATTCTATCATTTTCTAGAATGCAATAGAGAAATGATAGCTAAAATCTTATTGGTCAACACCTCAACATTTCATTTTTTGAAGCCTTTGCAAGTCTACCCCCCTAGTCTACTATGTTCTTTCCGGTGAAAGATTTCTTGGCACCCTAGGCAAAACTTCAACCTACTGCCCCAAACCACCATCAATACCCACTTCCCAGCCCCTCAGATGAAAGTGCATCTTATAAATTCCACAGCTGCCACCTGCATCAAGTACAATTTTGTGGTAGGCAGACTTAGTGGCGCCCCCCAGATTTCCGGTGTCCTAGGCAGCTGCCTAATGGTAGAGCCGGCCCTGGCTCTTTCCCCTGTACTAGTCCTAATATAGTTAGTGTCTTTACTGGTCCAGTATGCACCTCCAGCCTGGACTTCAATCATTATGTTGTGGCCGGTGTGTGGTCTGTATGTTGTCTACTCTCTCAGGCTTCTGGGATATCAATGTCTCTCCCGGACTCCTGGAAGAGTGGCTGTCCTGTGGCTTAATAAGGTAAATCACGCTGAATCGCCTCGCCATGTTCCACAATGAGACAACAATGACGTGATATACGGCACCATGCCCCGACACCTCTCACCTGGATGTCTCCTCCAGGATCTCCCAGAGGGGACATTACAGAAATAGGTGAGAAGATCTTGTATGCTGTGAAGTTATTCTGCGGTGCTTTGTGTACAGGGTTGGACTGGCCCACAGGGGTACAGGGGAAATTCCCAGCGGGCCCCACTACCTGTGGGCCCACCCCTCTCTTCTAGAGGTCAGGTTCCAGAACTCAAATTATAGATTGATACTCTATTAGATGGTCCGTTATTTTATGGTGCAGGACCACTGACCAACATGGGGATTTGGTTCCCTTCTATAGAAACTACATCAAGATTTGCTTAATGGTTAGCCAAGTGTCTGTGGTGGCTGGCCACACCCCCACTGGTGGATGACCACTCTCCTTAAGCATGGGCCCTTACTACTGCATTCACCCAGTGGGCCCTTCATGCCCCAGTCCAACACTGTCTGTGTACGTGTGAAACAAATCGGGAATCAGAAAATCATCTTCTGAATTTAAATGTTGAAATCCTAGTTTTGGTCTTCTCTGCGGAACTGGGCACGTACCATGGCATCCCTTCCCACTGACCACTTCAATCTTCCTATTCGTTTGCAATATCTGCCACCTTGCAGCGAACAGTGTGCGAGTGGTGCCATCGCCCAGGGCCCTTGGGGCATGGCTCAAACTGTCAGCAGGCACCATGTCGACATCCTCACAATGTCGACGTCTGAACTGTCACCGTGCTGCATTTCCGCAGTCCTACCATGTCGACATAATGGTTGACCATTCGTACACTACCTATCGCCTCTACAGCACAGTAAACACTTGCTGACTGATGTGCAGTTATGCAACATGTTGTGTTGCAGAAACTGTGACATTTTGTATGATGCAGTACTTAGCAGGTTAATGGGAAGGCAACTGAACCAGCAATTCTCTCTAGCTATGTCCCAGCACCCCATCATTATCCTGCAAGGTATAAGCTTTACCTGTTGTGCGCCCTGTCACACAGGAAATGAAGTCTCTATAATTATATGGGAATGAGGATGGGTTTGTGTTGCACACTCTTCTGATCACCAGTGAGGAATACACCCAACTGTACCAATTTTAGGTTAAGGAATCCAAAGCCGGCTTCTGCTGATAGTATTAACGTGTCTTTATTCCACAATGCATGCTACATATTTACAGATCCAAATATGTGGATTGTATTCCCTAAACGTGATGCTTAAAGCAGAACTGTTATCTGCACATTCTGTAACTACACAATAGAGCGTTATGTGAACCGTGAACATATAACAAAACATATGGTTCACTTACTGTGCTTTACAGCTGTGTAGTTTCTTGTAATTCACCTTATCTATCTGCATGGAGCTAGCCTCATCCTGGGCTATGAATATTAATGAGAATGAGTGAGCCTGTGAACGTGCCCTGTCATGGCAGCAGCAGGTCCATTTTGCTCCTGAGGAAATTCCTGTGACATCATCAGACTGTAGGAAGTTGGTCAACTCTACACCTTGGCTTGGAATAATTACATGAGATGTCACATGATCCTAAGCCCACATCCAAAATACAATTTAAATCATGTCCAGATTATTAGGTCATGCAAATATCCGCCTGCTTCTGCATGTTAAAAATTGAAAATAAATATATATATTTTTTTAATTGCATGGGGGTGCTCCCCACTTTGTAACCAGCATTGATCCTTTCATTTCAGTGCTGGTTAACCTGAAATCATAGGAAAAACCTCCTGATTTCCAGGTAACCAGCACTGGGCTGTGCCAGCCAGGGCACCAGTCCCATGCCAGTTGGCACCAGGACTGGATTTCCCAGGGAAGTCAGGTGCGCAAAAATGTATGCCCCCCCCACCCTCTTTCCCTGGGCATAACCAGCCCTGGTGCTAATATCACTAGTACTCTTCCCCATACCCTAAGGCTGTGGGTATGGGGATAATAATTTTTTAATAAACAAAAATGGCTACCTGGGCATGTTGGCACTTTGAAAACCACAGATGCCAGCTTGTTCTGGCACCAGGGTTAGCTGCAAAATGTAGTGCGCTGAGGAAAAATGGAAATAAACAGTCACTTTTTGATAGAAAATAATTTTAGATAAAATAAAAACACACAGATTGTTTGGTTTACGGAACATACTTTTTTAAACACTTACCCAGGCCTATGGGCCTAAAGAAGTCCAAATTAGTCCAGCCAAGAGTTGCCAGAACTATTTTTCTAAGATTGGTCTATTCTTGAACAACTTAGAGCATGGGCCAATGTCAAAGATAGAAAAGAATTTCTGTCCACTCACAACTGCACTGTTTTACTTTTCAGGGGACTATCACAGTCCATGTTTTTTTTCTTTTGTTTGCTTTTATGAGGCAAAGGGGGTACATAGGTACGAGGACTATTTCTGGACCATGGGAGTAGGTGTTTCATTGGCTCTAGGTTATGGGGAAGAACCCTGTTGTCACCAGGGCTGTTTATGCCCAGGAGCAAGTGCCCACACTGTATTGCAGACCCGCCTCCACCTGGGAAAGCCAGACGTGGCGACAACTGGCCTGATGCTTGTGTAGAACCATGATGGGGGTAACCAGTCTACTGCGAGTACCTGCTCTATGGTTCCAGCAGCCCAGGCTGGCAAAGTCAAATGCTGGCAACCCTGATTTCAATGGGGACCCCCATGTTGCTATTTCCCCTGATTTTGGGGTAGCCAGCACTGGGCTGTAAAATCAAGGGGATTCTCCCTTCCAATTATTTATTTCTATTACATGCAGAAGTAGCCTGCCTACGTCTGACATCAGAATCGTTCACTTCAGTTAGTTAGAAAAAAAATCAAATATATTAGATTTTGCCAACTAATTGGAACAAACTTATCTGCCCGTTTTTTTTTAGAGTGTAGAGCAAACAGCCGATTATTATTTTCTCCCACACACTACCCAATTACTAGTTATGTGTAATGCGTGGCCAGCTTTAGATGGAAGGCCACAGATGTTTATCTGATTTATTAAGAATGGGGTTTGTGTCAATTCCTGGAAATGGCAATGAGGCTTTTATCGAAGCTACACTGTTAACGTGAGCTTTATCCAAATTGCACAAAAGGTCCATTTTAATGTACAAATGAACAAAACAGAACGGTGGCATCTTCCAAATAAGATAAAGATCCATTTGAGCTGGGTGGCGGATTAAACAAGTTGAAAATATCTCTTTATGAATAGGAGTTTTTGCCTTCGCTATGTTTCCTGTTCTGTGCAGTAAAATAGCAATGATGTTTCAAACCTTGCTGATTTTGTCTCTTTGTCTGACTCTGTTCTGACACAGCACTAACCTTGTATCCAGGGTGCTGCCATTTAAAGATCAAACAGTCTCATTTAAAGAATATTGCTGGTGCGCTAAAGAGATAAGACCATCAGATCTAAGAATAACAGCGAATCTAAAACCCACCCAATTCTGCCAGATCTTTCGGACACGGGTCTTGCTATATGTGCCCCATAGCAAAACTGTGCCATAAAACTATACCCTCTACAATGCCATCATTTAATATGGCAGAGTAGCAATCTGGTACATTAGTCTGAACCGTGTATTCAAACATTTTGTCTGGATGAATCAACTTTAGGAAACCATATTACGTTTGTCATTAAAAACACAATTTTGCTATGGGGCTCTCGGCTGTTGGACCCCATAATACTCGTGTGGTTAGCAGCCCCAACACCCTGGAAGATGAGGGTAGGAGCCACCACTGATGGTTAGCTATAGTTATACTCACACCTTTGCTCAGACATGTTATACAATATGTGAATATTAACCGTACATGTGGAGGTTTTATACTTTTCTTTACTCCACAAGTGCTAACAATCACATTCTGCTTTCAGTGAGCCAGTGGTTTCTGTTCTAGCCAATGTACAGCTGTTGTTGAATTAAATCTTCTATGATCCTCAATCATTTCATAGCTAATTGAGACTTGTGGGATTTTTCAGAATTCAATAGCTGTTAGAATACATTGTCTAGACCAGGCATAGGTAACCCTTGGCACTATGGTCTTTACCACAGCATCAAGGTGCGTATTCACTAGGCGATTAAAATGAGCGATTGAAGGATAACAACATCGTTATTGTTCAATCGCTAATTAATCGTTCACAAATCGGGCATTAAAATGTCACAAAACGGCCAGCGATGCGCGCTCCCGCTGGTCATTTTCTACATCAATTACCGCCTGAACATACTGCTCAATCTGCAGATGACGACTGGTTGTGCATGTTCGGGAATGAGGGAGGGTGCCTGCACTGAATGACATATAGTTCAGTGTAGGCACTTAACAGGATGAGGAACGACTGTACGATTACAATGTTGTAATCGTACTGTCGTTCCTCTATTGGCAAGTGGTTACGCACCTTAACCATTTCACTGTGATCTACCCTCCTGGGAGTCTGGGAGAACGCGCCAAAATTCAGGAGCCTCCCGAAATAGAGCATGAGTTAGAGGTAAGTACACTTTACTACAGAGTGTATATATCAAGAGGTTAAAGAAGTAACTAAAAAAAACCCACTAAAACCTGTGTGTCATACATACTGTGACAGGATGACCTCACTCCACACGCCAGGCGATCACAGATTTGTGACACTCACAGAATAGTGGGTGGTTTTTTGTTCCTATATGGGCTTACTTCACCACTCCTGGGAATTCCCTCTCACGTCAGTAAACATCTGTTACTGACTCCTCGCACTGCATTGTGAGGGGTAACTTCCTGCCACCACCAGGCACCTGCACCAGCACCTGTAACTGCTTGTTCCACACAGGCTCCGACCACTGGTGCCTGAAATTGCCTACTTCTGGGTATGTGTAGACACGCTGTTGCAACACCTTCTAGGTAGTGTTGGCTAATTCCCACTTGTCCTACACTATGGACCAGTCTGCACTAGGTAACTGGCAAAGGATTTCAGCTTGGAGACACTGGGCTCAATCCACAATAGCCAGAGAATAGGGTAGCATTTGGCTCTACTCTGGTAGTCACAGGATACAAGCAGATGCAGTTGTCTTAAGGCAAGATGTTTATTGCTCAATATCTTTAAAAAGACAAGTCTTTTGCTAAAGGTCACAGAAGTACAATTCTGTGATGTTCAGAGGATTCACACATTCAGGGCTCACAGGCCCTCTTTATCCAGTTCTAACACACAATACCTCGGGGTAAGCCCACCCTGGGTCCATTAACCAAGCAAGCTAAGCGCATGTGCTGTGCATGCACACAATTAACATTGTCTCTAATGTACTGTGGGTAGTGATCACTCCTCTAGGCCTGAGACCACCTGGACAGGTAGCCACACCCCAGGCGCAGGCAAGTCTTGAGCGGGGCATGGTTCCCTCCAAAACTTCTAGAATTCTGCTAGGGACTTTGGCCCTGATTCAGAGCCGGTTGCTATTTGCGCTCGCTCGTCCAGAAAATAGGTGTGGCTATTCAAATGAACCGTT